>APFE031127592.1:0-18729 GCA_000404065.3 Pinus taeda | reverse complement strand
TAATAATTTTTAAGCTCCAGGTTTATGATAACCCATGGTAATACTAAGATCTTACAAGATTTTGTAATTGAGTAAAATATTCGCCAAAAAATTATATACACATATTATATTATTGATAAAATTGCCTTCCATTTTTCCTATAAACCATGGAGATTCGCCCATTTATTATACTTATAAATTTGGGGGGGTTCTTAAAATTTTCCCTGGTAAAGCTTAACTGGAAGTTCCTTTTTTTGAGAAGTGCATCTTCCTATTTACCTACTACTATGTTGCTACATATGAATGGCCCCACAAGTGTCTTGATCTTGAACTCTACATTTTTTTTAGTTGAAACAAAGGGTAAGTCATCTATGTCGATCATTTTCCTTATATATTCCAATGTGAGAATTCTCATAGGAACATATTTTGGTAGTGTGTATGGTGGAAATTCACAACCATACACTCTAATTTCTATGTAGTTGTGGTACAAGTACAAGTCTCCTCTTTTAACTTATTGACTCAGAGGTAAGGTTCTTTATATCTTGGAACTTATTCTAGGTTTGACATTAATGTTAAGAAGGCATGCAACTATATAAATGAACTGGTCTATCAAGCCACTGAAACTAAAATTATTCGCACTCTTCCTCACCAAAGAGGTCCACTGGATGATTGATTATGCATTGCCTTGTTCATCTAGTCTCTACAAAGCAATTGGTAATATTTATCCCTAGAAAAATAGAAACATATAAACTAGCATTGATGCATGATTAAACATTCCTTCTATGGTAACCTTGACAAACTGTTCATGGATGATGTTGGCAAGGAATTGACTGAAATTAAACATTACAAAAGGTTTTTCCTCTGTGGAAAAGATGGACAGAAAACCTAGGATAGGCTCATCTACCCAATGATATGATTGATACCCTAGAAGACAAGATACTAATGAAAAATTTGATTGGTCTTTTCTAGAAACATGGAGGTTGGGTATGGTGGATTTTTCTTTGACAATTAGACATCTTCTAGTAGGAAAATTTCAAATATTCCGGATCTTTGAGGGAAGGTTAGATTTTGGTAGAGTTCAATGAGGGAATCTATAGAGAAAGGGCACAAATGATCATTTTGGGGGACTTAAAGCATATGGTTAATTCATTATGAGTTTATAGTAAACATAATGTCTCCATTCTAGGCCACAATGGCTCTTTGGCTAGGGATATACCTAGCTTGACACCATAAAACACAATATGGGAAAGGGTGAGTCTGGGGAAGATGAATTGTTGCAAGAGGGATTCCCAGAGGTTGATTTCATCACTCTGGTCCAGAAAGGTTTGTTTGAGCCAATTGTGCAGTTCGAACAAGGTGAACTCACAATTAGTCTATGTGATTTTATATTTCTAGTCAACTAGGGGTAAATGGTCTATCTCAATGTCAGGAGGGGTCATTAGATTTTAATTGTTTGGTTTCAATTTTCCCTTAGGCGCCACATTTTTAAAATTATCCGAATGAGAGGTGAAGAGCCAATGGTTTTTACTCGATAAAATTTGATTTCTTTGCTGAAAAATATTCTTTCTGTAAGAGGTACCTAGTCAGGAAATAACTATCTGAAATCTGCAGTGGGTGATAGATAAATTTGGTGGGGGAGATGGGGTTTAAACCACTATACCTGTTCTCTTAAACAAACGGGAAGCAAAAAGGGCACCAAACTGAACAACTGGGAGCTTCTTATAGACAATTGGGCAATTCTGGTTGTTTTTGACCATTATGGAGCGATTTCATTTAGATTTGGTGCACGTTGGAGAGAAAATAGTCATGGTGTGACGATTAGGGTGTAATGAGAGAAATAGGTGTCAAAACAGGGAAAATACATGTGGCAGAAGGGAAAGGCTATTCTCTGTGAGAGCGGGGAGGACACGTGGTATGATAGGAGTGGAGGGGCGATCAAAGACGTGGAGGTAGGTAGCGAGGTGACAAGCATTTATAAACATTGGCAGGAGATGGAGTGGTCTTTAGAGTGGGGTTACGTGGTAAGAGGTATTTTTTAGGGTGGGGTGCAAAATCATGAGAGCCTGCCATGTAGTGTGGGGTTGGAAAAATAAATCCACTTTTCTGACCTCCACTACTGATAATGATAGAATGGACTAGGGTGTCTGAAATCGACCCATCATCGTTGATTCAGGCAGGGTAGATCATGGTGGTTTGTTTATGTGCCCTTTATGCAAGAAGCTGAATAAACAATTTTGTCCCTTTCGACTTTATGATAAATCAAACTTTAGTGCCATTATTTCATTTACAATTTTCTAATCATGTTTAAATGGCACGATTAATTTATTACAAGAGGGATTAATTACTCTAAAACATATTTAATTAACCTAAGGGCACATTTGATCTAGCAAGCCCATTTTTATTTTTCTCTAAGGTTATACAACTTCTATTCTAACGCTTATTTATCATATTTAATGAAGCTTATACACTTTGGTTAATCTTTCTCTAATCTACCTAATTAATTTCAACCAAGATTAAAATTGATGGTTGATTTATTTGCTAACCTAACCAACCTTATTTAACTCAATTAAAACATGATTAAACAATATGATCAAACTTAGGAAATCTATTTCTATGTCGCATTTAAATAAGTTGCACACTATATTGAAAAATTTCTAAACTAACTATAATGCATTTTTGTTTTTTTAGTGGCATTTAGAATTGCTCACTTGCATACATATTTTTCTCTTTTATGGATTTTTCATTCTTTTATCTTTTTCTTTTATTCTATTTTCGTTTTCTCATATACATTTTTTATCCCCTTTTTCATCATAATTTTTGTTCGTGTAAATCATTTGTAGAATATAATATTATTTACAATTTCTATCAACTGAAAGATAATAGCCAATCGTCATTTGATTCTTTTAGCTATAGGAAACTAACAGGATCCACAATGATCTCTTGGATGAGAAAAAAGCAGAAGTCTATTTCACTGAGTATAGATGAAGTTAAGTACATTACTGCTAGCATGACTAGTTGTGTGGCAGTTTGTTTAAGAGCGCTTTTTAGGGAACAATTTGAGACAGTTCTAGACAGAACAATTATATATTTTGAAAATAAGAGTGGGATTCAGATTGCAGAAAATCTTGTGTTTCATGACAAGTCCAAGCATATTGAGATCAAGTATCACTATATCTGGGATATGGTGCAGATAGGAGCTATAAGACCCCATCACATATCCATTGATGATTAGATAACTGACATTCTTTCGAAGTCTTTTCCAAAAGGAAAGTTCTTGATTGTTAGAGATGATCTTCAACTTATGGGCATGAAACTTTCGTGATGTGGACAAACATGATTGAGAAAACCAAGCTTCCTTCCCTCCGATAAGAGCTCATAATATTAGGGAATGATATCCGAAATCTCTTGAGGACGAGGTGCCTCTTGTGTAGTGTGTGTCACAATATTAAGGCTCAGCACACATCCAACCGATAGTCTTGCACATGGGAAGAGCCACCTATCTAGCCGATGGGTGAAGTGAGACTTGTCTAGGATGAAGGTGTTCCACCACTTGACGTTTAATTAATATTGGTTGTGTTTGATTATCTTTTCTCAGTGACTTGTTTGAATCTTGTCTATGTGATTCTTGTGTTCTATCACTTAATTTTTAAGATGAAAATTGGCTGACTATAATCCTTGTCTATGTGACATGTGATGATACTTTTCTTTCCAAATTGTCAAGTGGATATTTGTTTTTTATATTATAACTTCATTGCTACAAATGTTACAGAACAAAGTTAAACTGAGATGAATAAAATAGATCACAGGAAGTATAGATCTTTGATGCAAAAATAAATTTCTCCCTCTTGAGAGGGAGTGTTAAAATTTGACAGGTCAAGGATGAATTTCTCCTAGAATAAATCATACATTTCAGTTATATTTGAACCGCCTATAATAATATTTCATTTCTGAGAATTCTAATGTGCATTTCCAAAAATAGAAAGTCATGTCTAAGTTTGGAGGATACTTTCTAAAAATAGAAAGTCATATTTAAATGATCAATGATGATAAGAACATATGGAATACACTTTAAAATCAAATAAATCACTATTATACATGTCAGGAATCAATATTTTATCCTTATTAGTATTATTAATTATTATTATTATAATTATACTATTATTTTTAAAATAATCTAAAGTCATTCACCTTTAATGCATTAATAAAAATGAATTCTCAATAGTCTCATGGAAAAAGTTAATTAAATTGAGAATCTTTGACTTGGCAAATCAAAGATAATGTTTTAAATATATTTATAACAAAAATAATGTTTTATATAGAGAGAGTCCTATGGATATGTGTTTCCTACATCTAAATATGATTGAGATATGTACTACTATTTTCATGTGTAAAATGTGAATCATAATACAATATTTCAAGGTCAATTATGTATATATTATATACAAAAAAAGAAAAGAAAAAAAAAACATATATATATCAACTTGATATAAATAATGCAATAAATTAGACATATTCATTACATTAAAACTGAAATTTAAGAAATTTTTTAATTTAAATTTTTTTTGCTTTACATAAGTTTAATATAAAACATATTATCTAATATGGACATGAAATATTTATTTATGGCTAACAATAAATATTTTTTTCATCATTACATTTTTATTTCAACTATTACAGTCAACTAAATAGAAAGTAAATTACACATTATATGATATCAATTATATTAACTTTACATGGTATTTGCCAATAGTAAAAATTACATAATTCTTTAATATAAATTTTTTCTTTTTTTTGGTCAATTACGTATCTCTATAATATTTGGATGTAAAATTAAGGCATAAATTGAAGTATTTTATTGAGCTATCATATTGATTTCTTTTGTTATTACCACTTTTTTTTTAATTTGTTATTGTAAGTATTATTTTATAATTTTAAATGTAATGTTACTGGACAACATCTCCCTCTTACTAGCTATAGAAATTCTTATGAATATATATTTTGTACTTCCAAGTATGATTGGATCATGTATTAACATTTTAATTTGTAGAATGAGAATCATAAATAAATTATTTCAATGACAACAATCTATATAGATAAATATGTTATTTTGGGTCGAGAAGCATTCTATACCCTAATTTGAGTGAGATGTTTAATGTTACATATAAAACTAATAAAATAATACTTATATTAACAAATTAAAAAAAGAGTAATAATAAAAATCAATGTCACATAATAAATACTTCAATTTCCACCTTAATATCTCATCAAACTTTATATAAATAGATAATGTAATTGAAACTAAAAAATATAATTTACAAATAAATAAATGAAATATTTTACATTTATAATTGTTTAGATGTTTAATATGAAGTTGACATTTGTAATCCTAAACAAAAAGATTATTAATAGAAAAGTAACTCTCTCTTATATATATATATATATATATATTTCTTCATAGACACATATGTAATCTTACACATCAATTTCATATTAAAACATGAATTAATTACAAATCAGAATTAATCTTACATGTCAAAATTAATGGAATTAGACTTTACTCTTTATATATGTTAGAAAATTATATATTACGGAGTAATGGAACACATAAAATATTGCAGAAATATAAACAGAAAATGCATAAAACAAGAGAGACACAAATATATGAGGTTCACCCAATTTTGGCTACATCCACCCCAAACAACCATTCCTTCCTTTCTATTATCCAGCAAAATGAAGAGGCACAACCTACAGCAAATCCGCTATAATATCCTTTGTTTTCTCTCATAGTATCACCTCTCTACTTCTCGCTCAGAGAACACACATCTATTACACAGCCTCAAATACAATGCCCTCATATGAAGAGAGGGTTTGCCTTCTAGGGAAAAAAACCCTAAACTAAACATAAGTTCTACCGTCAGATCATTTGCCTAATGAACGGCCCAGATTGACTAGAAATTACTATACTTTTACAAGGCAATTTTGCAACCGTTTTTAGCTTTGGGGGAACTACCCTTGAAACCCCCATCAGGGGACCACTAGCCCCTAGACCCGCTAGTCGGGGGCGATCGGCCCCCCCAAACCCCCATGGGGGGGACAAGTCCCCCCCGCACCCCCCCCGCGTGGAGGGGTGTACAAACTTCTAGGGGTATACATTCGGTTGAAACAAGACCCCTGTACAATCATGCTCCACACTCAACAATCTCCCACTTGGAGAATGATTGTAGCAACTCCATTGCTAATTCATTTTCTAGACAATGAATCCTCTTTGGACCTAGTTGTTTCTCATCTTCATCGTCATCCTTGAAGATAGCATATTCTCAGTTTCTCCCTGGTTACAACTTTTGTTAGCATATCTACAGGATTTTGGCTAGTGTGTATATTTTCTAGCTTCAACTCTCCATCTTCCAACACTGATTGTATGAAATGGTACTTGAGCTATATGTGTTTAGTCTTGGAATGAAATTTTGAGTTCTTTGCGAGATGAATGGAACTTTGGCTATCACTGTATAACGTGCCCATATCATGCTCCTTACCTAGTTCACCCTTAAACCTTTATAACCAAATGATTTCTTTACTAGCCTCTATAGTAGCAACATATTGTGTGTCTGTTGTTGAAAGTGCAACAACACTTTGGATTTTTGAAACCCAACTGACAGTTGTTCCACCTACAGTAAATACATACCGTGTAGTGCTCCTCCTGTTATCTCTGTCACCTGTCATATCTACATCAACATATCCCTGTAGAGAAATGTTTGAACCACCAAAGCATAATGCTTGATTTGTGGCACCTTTCAAATATTTGAGAATCCATTTCACTACCATCCAATCTTCCTTTCCTGGATTGTTCATGTTCCTACTTACAAATCCCACTGCATGTGCGATATCAGGCCTTGTACAAACCATTGCATACATTAAGCTTCCAATTACTGATGCATATGGAACTTTAGACATATAATCCATGTCTTCTTGCGTCTTTAGGCACATTTCCTTACTAAGTTTGAAATGGCTAGCAAAAGGTGTACTAACTACTTTTACATTGTGCATATTAAATATTTTCAACACCTTTTGTATGTACTCATTCTCACACAATGTTAATTTGTGATTTTTTCTGTCTATGGTTATTCTCATACCAAGGATTTGTTTTGCAGCTCCCAAATCCTTCATTGCAAATGAATTTGCCAGTTTTCTTTTGAGCACATTTATTTCCTGCATGTTAGACCCTGCAACAAACATGTCATCTACATACAATGACAACATAATATAACTGCCATCATTTTTCTTTTTTAGATAAACACAATGATTAGAGTGACATCTAGTATAACCTTCTTCAAAAATAAACTTGTCAAATTTTAGATACCACTGCCTTGGAGCCTGTTTTAAGCCATACAATCTCTTCTTCAACCTGCACACTAGTTTCTCCTTCCCTTTTACCTCATATCATTGTGGCTGCTACATATATATCTCTTCCTCCAAATCCCCATGGAGAAAGGTTGTCTTTACATCTAACTGCTCAAGATTCAAGTCTTCAGCTGCTACTAGATTTAAAATAGTTCTTATTGAAGTGATTTTAAAAACAGGAGAAAATATTTCATCAAAATCAATAATTTTCTTCTCTGCAAACCCCTTCACCACAAGTCTAGCTTTGTACCACTGTTTTCCTCCATCTTCTTCCTTCACATTGTAAACCCATTTATTCTTCAATGTAGTTTTTCCTGCAGGCAACCTAAGTAAGTCCTAAGTCTAGTTATGCATTAAGGAATCCATCTCTTCTTCCATGGCTACATCCCACTTCTTCCTACTTTCAACCTGCATTGCTTCTTTATAACATTCGGGTTCACCAGAATCAGTCAACAATAAATAATATAATGAAGGAGAGTATCATTCAGGGGGTCTACTTATCTTGGAAGATCTTCTAACATCACTTTCAGGTGTTTGGGGTGCCTATTGCTATTGTGGTGGTTTTTGTTGTTGTGGTTGTTGATTATTATTATTTTCAGGCACCTTTACATTTTTAGTGATTTCATCAAGAATTACGTATTCCTTGTTTTCTTTTTCTTGTTTTTTTCTTGTAACTGATTCTTATACAAGACCTTTTCATTGAATATTACATCTCTTCTCCTAATGATTTTGTGATTTTCGTAATCATATAAGCGATAACCAAAATCATTAACACCATATCCAATAAAGGTACATTTCTTTGACTTGGCTTCAAGCTTTGTTCTATTTTCTTTATCAATATGGACAAAGGCCTCAGAACCAAAAGGCTTTGAAAAGGAGTAGTTTACCTTTTTACCCATCCATGCTTCCTCTGGAAACACCACCATCCAAGGAATTTGAAGGCCCTCTGTTTATTAGATAAATAGCAGGATCTACAACATCTGCCCAAAACTATAAATGCAATCCTACATGCAATATCATGCACCTTGCACACTCCATGATTATTTTGTTCATCCTTTCTAACACACCATTTTCTTGTGGTGTTCCTGGAACTATCTTCTCTCTGTGAATTCCATGCTCTAAACAATATCTATCAAACTCTTTGTTGCAATATTCACCTCCATTGTTTGATCTAAGGCACTTCAATTTCTTTCCTGTCTCAATCTCAACCAAAGCTTTCCATTTCTTGAAAGAATCAAATACATCATATTTATTCTTAATACAATAAATCCAAGTTTTTCTAGTTGCATCATCAATAAAAGTAACATAATAACGAGAGCCACCGAGAGATGATACCTGAATAGTTCCGCATACATCTGTATGCACAATATCTAATTTTTTTCTCTTCTTTTCTTTCCCAACTCTGAGAAATCTGACTCTCTTCTATTTTCCATAAATGGAATTCTCACAGAAGTCCAAATCAACATTCTTCAAACTAGGTAATGAATTCCTTGAGTGAAGGATCTTCATCCCCTTCTCACTCATGTGTCCAAGCCTATGATGCCATAGTATTGCATCTGCTCCTTTGGAAGTTAAAGCATTAACAGAGTTAGAAATACCATTGCATAAATACAATGTACCAACCTTTTCGCCTTTTTCTATTACCAGTGATCCTTTGGTGACCTTCCAAGCTTTATCTGTGAAAGTTGTCACACAACCTTCACCGCCTAACTACCCTGTTGAAATCAGATTTTTCTTTAGATCTAGAACATGCCTTACCTCCTTTAGTAGCCACTGGTTTCCATTCTACCATTTTACAATAACCTTATCCATTCCAACAATTTTACAGGGTTTATCATCACCCAAATGAACTTGTCCAAAATCTCCTTGAACATAGTCATGAAAGTATTTCTGATTAGGTGTGGCATGGAATGAGGTCCCTGAACCTACCACCCAAGAATTAGTAATATTTTCAAAAGAAAGAATCAAAGCATCTTGTAACACCTCACCTATCACATTTTCTTCATGATCGTTTTCTTGTTGTGCATCTCCTTCTTTTCCTTTCCGAGATCTACAGTCTTTCTTTAGGTATTCTCTCTTTCCGTATTTCTAACACATTATCCCTGATCTGGACTTGTATCTACCTCTCCTTGATTTACTGCGATATCATGAGCTCTTTCCTCTTTCCATTTTTCTTCCCCTAGACTCTGCACTCAAAGCATTGCTCGATGTCTCACCAGAGCTTTTCTGTCGCATTTCATCGCTAAGGATAGCACCGACAACATCTTCAAACTTTAAAGTACTAGATCCAGAAATAGAGTTACTAATGGCCATTACTAAACCATTCCAACTTTCTGGCAATGAGCACAAGAATAACAGAGCTCTAACTTCATCATCAAAGTTTACCGCTACAGAAGTATTAAAATCATTTAAATGGTCTACAACAGATCGACCTTCTGACATCTTCATATTAAATAACCGTTTCATAAGAAGTACCTTGTTTGAGGCCAAGGGTTTTTCATATAGTTTCTCCAACACCTTAATCAAACCCTCTGTCATTGCTTCCTTCGAAATCTTTAAGGTGATTGACGTTGCGCTGAACAATCGTACTGTTCTGAGTGCCTTTCTATTGAGAAGGTTTCATTCGTCATCTGTCAGACCTGTTAGCATCTTTGTTTTTCCGCCCAATGGTAGGTACAGATATTTCTGATACAGATAATCTTCCATCTGTATCTTCCACAATGAGAAGTTTTGGACGTTAAATTTCTTGACCCTAAACTTACCATCTTCTGCCATTGCTCCGACTGGAACGAGGAACCCTTCTTTCCTACGAGTTTATTAGCCAAATGGACCTTCGGCTCTAGTACCAGTTGTTAGAAAATTATATATTACGGAGCAATGGAACACATAAAATATTGTAGAAATATAAACATGAAACGCATAAAACAAGAGAGACAGAAATATACGTGGTTCACCCAGTTTGGGCTATGTCCACCCCGAACAGCCAGTCCTTCCTTTCTATTATCCAGCAAAATGAAGAGACACAACGTACAACAGATCTGTTGTAATATCCTTTGTTTTCTTTCACAGTCTCACCTCTCTACTTCTTGCTCAGAGAATACACATCTATTACATAGCCTCAAATACAATGCCCTCATATGAAGAGAGGGGTTGCCTTCTAGGGGAAAAAACCTTAAACTAAACATAAGTTCTACCATCAGATCATTCACCTAATAAACAACCCAGATTGAATACAAATTACTATACTTTTACAAGGCCGTTTTACATCTTCTTTTAGCTTCAGGGGCGCTGCCCCTGAAACCCCCGCCGAGGGACCGCTAGCCCCCGGACCCCCCAACTGGGGGAATTGGCCCCCACGAACCCCCGCGGAGGGGTGTACAAACTTCCTGGGGTATACATCCGGCTGAAACAAAGACCTCTGAACAATCATGCTCCACACTCAACAATATATACATTAGTCTAAGTTGAAATATTTTATTTATGATCCATATTTTACACAGTAAAATGCTAATACATGATCCATTCACGTTTGGAAATAGAAAACATATATCCATAGAACTCTCTATATAATCTTTTTTGGTTATAAATATTTTTTTTTAATATATATATATATAATTTTTGTTATTAATATTTAAAAACTTAATGTCAACTCAATGTTATGAAATAAATAAATTGCCAAATCTCCTTAAATAATCTATTAATAGAAAAGAATACTCCTTTTTTTAATATTATATATATATATATATATATATATATATTACTATATTATATATATATATATCATTTGTTTTATATAGTGTATAGATAATTGACGGTTGAAATTTTAGTTTGATTTGCAGTTGACAAAATTAAAATATCAATACTAATTTCAATCATATTTACAATATTCATTAAGAGCTCTCTCTTTATACTATATATATATATTTTCAAGGCAATAATATTATTATTATATATATATATCCTATATATATATATTTTCATGTTTATAAGCATATACATAATGACATTTAATATTATAATATATATATATATATAAAGAGATTTCAATTCATATTTAAAAATTGAATCTAAAAAAAGATTTATTAATGAATAAAAATTATGTTATATATTAAATATATTAAAAAATTTTTTTAATTAATTAAAATGATATGTGTTGGTGTGACAGATAATATTGTAAAAGTTACATGTTACCACTCTATGAGTAAAATTAAAGTGAAGTTGAAGTATTTTGTTTTATGGAGGGAATGATGTTTTTGTTATTATTAATTTTTAATTTGTTTTATAAGTATATTTTATATTTTTAAATATAATGTTTTGTGAGAATATCTCCTCATCATAATAGGCTGAGAGATCCCCAATTGTTGTGAATATTTGTTTTCTACGTCCATGTAACACCCCATTTGTTGTAAATATTTGTTTTAGTGCTAGCTACTTTTGCTTTACAAGACTCAATAACTCACGGCCTAGTGAAAAAGGTCTAGTAAACGTCTATGATAGAAATACAATTTTAATTTTGAAATGGATTAGGAGGATACATTTTGGAAGTCATGGAAACGACCTAAAATAAAAATTAAAAATGAAATTTCGAACCTCCTATACACTTAGAGAAAGTTACTCCATTTCGGTAGGAAGAAGATCCAAGGATGGCAGATGAAGGATGGGGGATTGAGATAAAGAAATATGGGAAAATTTCTAACTTGCATAGGATGTTGTGAAGGTTGGCATGACGTGGCCAGGCTAAGGCATTCTTGACCTGGACAAAGAGCGAGTGGAACAATCGGAAAGATCCTTGAGTAGAGAGTTATGGACTGGACTGGTGTAGTCTTGAGGTTCAGGAACAAACTCTCTCAAATATTTTGGTTTCCATATTTGTCTAGAGGGGAGAAAACTCTGGGGGGAGAATAAACATCATTGTCAGTGTTGTGCTTGGGTGGAACAATTCTTGCTAATTGATCTTCCTGATAGATTGGATAAGGACACATAAGTACATTTGTCATTCTTAACTTATTTCTTGGTTTATTTTATAGAAAAAATCTACATTATAATGAGAAATGAATTTTGTTCCATTTACAAAAACCTTTGTGTTAAAATAAGAAAAGGAATTTTATTTCTTTACAGAAACCTCTATGTTATAATAAGAAAGGGAATTTTATTTCTTTACAGAAACTTGTGTGCAAGAATGAGGAATGGAATTTCTTGCGGTAGTTAGCATTGTTATAGGCATAGAAGAAATTATGTTAAATTATGGTATTGAAATAATTGAGGGTTTTTAATGCGAAAATAAAATAGTTAAATATTGTTAATTATGGTAGGAAATTTTCTCTGGAATTTCTTTACAAAAATAAACAAATAAATATCTTCCCTATTATGGGTGTGTGAGGAAAGATGGAGAACCTCAGAGAGAGATGATCAGGTCGTAAAGAGTGCATAGAAGTATTGAAGGGTGTGGTTAGTGTGGGTTCCGGTTAAGCCTCAGACCAACAACTAAAGTTAGTCGAAGGAAAGTCTAGAAACTAGACAAAAGATACCTAGCTAAACACCCTAGGGTGGTGGGAAGTCTCGGATGACTCCAACCTCGAATGCCTGTTTTACTTTGTCCCGCCATTGGATATTTAAAGGTTAAAGACACTATTATATTATGTTCATGAGACACAAAATGATTATACCACTTAACAATATGCCATATGCCATATGGTATAGCTCATACTTTGAATATCGAGGATTCTAAAAGGATTCTTCTGATATCAAAGTGTTGACGCCCAAAAGCTCTGATTATATTAATATATGTGCCACATTGTTAAATGGTTAAGGCTTAAAGCCTATGTACACATCCTTGTCTATGTTCTATTTTATTCACTAATATAACAAAAACAAAAAGGAATATTTACATAGTTTGGACAATGAATATTTTATTCGATTTAAAAGCCAATAAAACTAAGGCTAAATTTGAAAACCAAGAGAAAAGTTAAAACAAGCTTTAACTAAAAGAAATTTAGGTTGAAAGAAGTAATCACACTCAAATTCAAAATAGATGCAAAAGGATCCCAATGCTTATTATGATATAATATAATGGGAGTGTTGTGTTTTCACTACAACATATCCATAGTGAAAAAATGGTTGAAAATTAAATCTGAAAAAACCCTCCATGTAGTCAACTAGGGGATCATAAAAATGATGATCTATCTGGTAACCCTAAAGGTAATGAATGAACTGATAATCATGGCTAAACTTTTCATGCATGTTTTCTATTTCAAATTTATAATCCAAAACTGAAAATTCCCCACTCTCAATAATAGAGGGAAGCAATATGTATTTTCATTTTTGTTGAGAAGAAATTCCAAAAGAATGATCTTGATATGGAAAAATTTGTTGATCCTCTAATATTACAAGCTCTATCTAAATTTCCTTGGAATACTCTTGTAAGAAATGAATCTTTTCTTCTGAGCTACATTTGCACGATTTTAAATAACAAGAAAAAAATACAGGATTTTTTTATCCACTTCACCATTAGTATACCCATCATTCCATTCTCTAGAACCTTGAATGGAAACATGATCTACTACAGATGCTTCTTTCTTTGTCCATATTTCCAAGAAGATAACCCAATGCTTGTTATAAATGTTATGGACTTCACAAAAAAACATTCAATCTAATTTTTTCCCTTCCCTCGGAATGAATCATAAAATAATCTCATGTATACATCTTCACACTGATGTTAAGAAGATCATTAAAATCACGAAAATTTTCAATATGTTTCAAAGTTAGGCTCAAATCATCACCACAAAATTTTGGTGCATTTGTCAGAAAATATTCATCTTTGAGTAGATAATTATGAAAACCAGGAATAATTGTAAAATCTAAGCTTGCATACCATGAAACAATAGTAGCAGAGTCTAAATTGTTCATTGGCCTAGTAAAATAACCATTGAGTCACCTGAGCTATGAATGCTTCTAACAATGGAGTCCACATGGAAGCTTCTAACTCTATATTCTTGAAAATGGAGTCGTTAGAGAAAACACCTTGCAGCCAAACTGATATACAAATATTTGTTTTCCCTTAGAGATCTGATCTTCGACAATAAAATCGCATGGGGAGAAAATATTCCTTTCATTCCCTAGTAACGACGGCAAAATGTTATCTCTTATAGGAAACTCGGCTCCTAGAAAACCTCCAAGGTAACCTCAAACCTCTTTTAAGTTAAAATCTAGTTCTTCAACCTGGAGAGGGATCTCTCCCTAAAACTCAACTACTCTAAGTCATTGTAGTAGTAGGTTTTCCAATTGAGTTCTATGGCCAGATTTAGTTTGTATGATGAAAATTTGGTTGGGCTGTATCTAAAACACACCATTAGGCACAGAGTACAATTTTAACAAATGATGCTACAGATGTAATGAGTAGGATACAAAAAGCAGGGGGAAATCCCCACCCAACAACAACAGAGTGAACTCGACAATTATGAGGATTCAAATATCGCACAAAATTAATCTTCATTTAACAGCAAAGTAGATCTCCTAGACCAAACTTCTTCTCGGACTATCTTCAAAAGGACGAACACAATAGATCACGAAGCTAAGACACCAATGTCCTAAGAACCAGAAGAGATGAAGGAGATGCAAGCTAAATAAAGTTGGAAGACTGTAGAGAAAAAAAAGAAAGCTACAACACCAATCTCGCCAAGAAATACAAGGAGCCAGACAATTAAAAACTAAGAAAATTATAGGTTTGATAGACCAATTTGGTCTCAATGGATGTTAAGCATCATCATCATCATCATCATGATAGCAGCAAATCCTTCGAGAAATTGAGAGTTTGGAAGAAAAGAACTGAAGTGAGAGAAAATTATCGCTGATTGAAGTAAAATATACTAATGGTTTTCAATTATGAGGAGCATAAATGAATCCATATCTCATACACTGAAATTTCCATACATGAAGAAAAGTTAAAAAAAAAAGAGAAAGCTGAAAGGGAACTACAACGCATGAATTTCCTATAAAATTCTCATAAAAATCTATAATATATTTAAGACTGCTCAAATATACAAGAATGCAAATGGTTTTAGTAAAATCCAACCTCTCTTCATTAAATAATCCCTATCTTTACGGAAAAGTCAAACTAACTTAAAACCAGTTTTTAGTAAAGGTTTAATTACAAAATTCAAATAATCACAGCGTACATCTCAAATACATGCATATAAAACTTTCTAATCATAATTACATATAAATAACATGTTTTTGTTGGATTCATGGCCATAGATAAGGATCACCAAGTCAAATTTGGTGAAATGGCATCCAAGTCAAAAATTGTGCATGAGTTTTTCTCTCACGAAATCTTGAAAAATAGGGTCCAATGATCCCTTTGAAAATACAAAACCATGATAATTATTAGAAAATCAAGAGAAGATTTTATAAATGGGTCCATTAAGGAAATACCTCGTTCAATTTTGAAATATTCATTCTCCTTTGTTTGGAATATGATTTTGAAAACGATTACTAAAACAAGATTGCAAAATTATGAGAAAGAACCTTTCAAATATCCCTTCGAATATTTCAAACCATAACACTAGTTTAAAAATCAAGAGAGGTTTTTTTTAAATTGGCCTGTTTTGGAAAAAAAAACTCTTTCAGTTCCATACAATTCGTTCTCATTTCTTTGTAAAGTGTGCCTAAAATTATTGTTATTTATAGGAAAAACAGAGTTTTAACTCGCCAATTTTATCAAAAATGTTGACAAGTCTGTTGTCAGCGAATTTCTTCAAAAAACATTATTGGAACATTAAAGCACTGGTAGCCCCACTATCGATGATTTCCCTATTTATTACAACTAAAATGTTGACACTGAAACTATCAGCATTTTCTAAATTTTTTTAAAAATAGAGTTAATGTGATAACAGGAAAAATGAATGACTGCCCCTGGAGCTTGAGAACGAGTTGGTTACCAAAATTTTACTCTCCACACCTCCAGCGTTAGATCAAAAGTTACACAAGTGGATGACCAGTGAGAAGCAAGATTTCCAGGGGTTGGTGATGCAGTTCATACAAAGTACATCGATAATCGAAATATCTGAACCAAATATTAAAAACATCCCAATCAACCAATCGAACTGTGCACCATAGTTACATGAATTGTATAGGGTGTGTAGGGTATGCATTTAATAAATATTATTTCTTCACCATAATGAAAACAATATTCATATAATCCTCTTGTTGTTAATTTTTAATTAAAAAAGGGGTAACATAGCATACAACTAAATAATGGACAACCTCCACTCAATGCTACTCATAGTAAAACCAATTTGAGTAATGTTATTTGGTTAGATAGATTGTTTTTTGGGGTTCAACATAATGCTTGTGACAAGTGGTATTAGAGCCTAGATTCAACACTATGGCGTTATTAGGTAACTAAAGAGTAACCAATATGCTAATGTGCACAGAGTAAGAGACAAGATGTAGAGAGGAAGAAGACCGCTGACATGACTATGTTGGCATTATCATACATATGTTGTACTTGATGGCAACCGACTCATCTCAGATGATAAATTATAGTGCAGCAAAGTTCACGCACTTTCATGCAGAGAAAAGTTCGTTCACTTTCATGCAGGGAAAAGTTCACGCACTTTCATGCAGAGAAAATTTCACGCAATTTCATGCAGAGAAATGTTCACGCACTTTCATGCAGAGAAAAGTGCACGCACATGGGAAATCTTATGGTTGGTTCATGGTATTAATCCGACAGTTTTTGATCCTATGGTTTTGGTCCGTGGTATTTCATCCAAAAGAATTGAACCCAGGTATTGGGTCCGTGAGATTGTTTCTCAATGGTTTTGGTCCATGGTTTTGAGTGAGGCCTAGCCTATAAAAAGGAAAGGAGATCATCTGGCTAATCACAAGTGTTGAAAATCTTAAGAAGAGCAAGATCTAAATTTCTTATAATCGGTTGGTGAGACATAGTTGAATCGACGAAGCAGGTGCGGAGGTGTGCTAAATAGTAGACAATGTAGGTGCGGACTTGCGCAGACTCGTCACAGCAGAAGTGCGGATATCCGCAGGTTTCCTTCGGTGAAGTTGTGGACCTTTCTTAAAATATATTTTAGCTGTCTTTTATCTGTTTCTGCAGAGATCTAGGTTTAAATTGGTGTCTGGTTACTAGTGTTATTTTCTGGTTACTGCATTCTAAGAAGTTATTTGTTTAAAGGAGATTGGGTGATGCACATGTACATGATGTTTTGGATCCAGTTTGAAAATTGATGAAACATGGTCCCTGGAAGGAAAGAGAAGTTAGTAGCCTTTTGTAGTTCAGCACCTATGTACTAGTATCTCTGCTAGTACAAGAGCTAAGGGGGTTGTAGCTCCCTTCCAGAAGAAGCTGGAAAATGAGAGAGGGTTGTAGCTCTCTGCAGGTTGCAGCTTACGTACTGGTAAAAGACTACACTAGTACAAAATCATTGTAAGAAGAAGTTTCTAATTGAAAGAAGATAGAGACATATTGCAGCAGGTGTTTTTCACCTACATTGGGTTTCCGCATTACATCTTGTGTTCCTTGGTGTGACTGTCTATTTTGTGTTCCTGCTCATTATTCTATGGTTCTCAGATACATATTAATGACAAAAATCTGAAGAATAAATTAAATTATACGTTTGGAAGGTATATGCAAGTTTCAATTGTCAGATCTGAAAATATTTGTATAAATCGATAAGAGTTTTATAATACTGATTCACCCCCCCCCCCCCCCTCTCAGTATTATTTCCAACAATTGGTATCAGAGTAGGTCCTTCAGAAGAAGATTGATCGCTTGAAGGAAGATCTATCATCATGAGCAACTACAAGAGAGAAGCATTCATCAGGCCACCAATTTTTGATGGGACCAATTTTGTCTATTGGAATGTAAGAGTCACTGCCTATCTTCAATCTCTTGGTACAGAAGTCTGGGATATCATAGATACAGGGTACACTTTTCCATCAGCAACTCCCACAGATCCGGCTGAGAAGAAGCAGTTTGAAACAAATGAAAAGGTTGTCAATACTCTATTAGGATGTCTATCTCAATCATAATTCGTCAAGGTTATGCAGTATAAAACCGCAAAAGAAATATGGGACAAGATCGTTCTGAGCTATGAAGGAGAGGAACAGGTAAAACGAGCAAAACTTCAAACCCTTAGAATTCAGTATGAAAATCTCATAATGTACAATGATGAAAGTGTTGCTAACTATTTCCTATGAATAGATGAGATTGTTAATTGTATGAAAAACTTGGGTGAAGAAATAAAACAGGCAGTTGTGGTTGAAAAGGTTCTAAGATCTTTGTCTCCTAAGTTTGAATCAAAAGTTTCTGCAATAGAAGAAAAGGAGAATCTA
>APFE031127582.1:61308-85148 GCA_000404065.3 Pinus taeda | reverse complement strand
TTCTATTTTTCTATTTAGAACATAACTTTTATTTTAAAGCGGCACAAACGGACAAACAAACTTACACATCTCCTCATACTAGGTTGTAGGATGAGCCTCTCAACTCAATTACTAATCATTTTAATGATTAAAATCAATCACGAATTAGAATAGTAACAAAGTAGTACAATTTGATTATTTTCAAATATAAGAGGAAAGAGAGAAAATTGACTAAACTATTTATTACAAATGTTTAGTTTTTGTTCGTGTAGTTTTTAAGGATATTGTATTGAAAAGAACATATTAACATTCATCTAAAACTTAGATTCCTTACATTATTTCTATTATCATTAATATTTATATTTATGTATTAAATTTGACTCATGAATAATAAATTTTGTAAAAAAATCCTTACCTATAAAGTTTTTTAACAATATATTAATATTGTTTTCTTACTATTATTGACCATTTTAAATTGACACTAATTGCTTTTCCTAAGTTGAGTACAAATTTATTATAATAGTACATTGTTGGCACCACTTCAAAATCTATAAGAGGAAATATTTTATAACTCTAGTTGTGTTGTTCAATGATCAAAATATTTTTTTTATAAATTAGAGTGCAACAAAATAGCAAATTTGATTTATATCAATTATAATAAGGAATATTAAGGAAAACTCACTTCAAACATTATTACAAGTTTCTAGCATCTATTCATTAAGTGTTTAAATGATTTACATTAAATAAAATACTAATTAGGTACCCCACTATTGTTTTAATAGACCAAGTTTAGAAGATGTTTTTAAGTGTATTATTGAATTTGATTATGCATATTTGATATGGTGAGAAGTCATGTTTGTCAAATAAATCTTTGAAAACTTAAATATTTTATGGAAACTTAAATATTTTATGGCAATGTCATGTAATTTGTATCAACGCATGATTACATTGAAATACTAAATAATATAAAACTCCAAAAATAATATGAAGATAATATTTTATATACAAAAAATATTGAAAAGTGTGTTTGAATGTATATTAATAGATCCTTCAAAAAAAAATTACATTCATGAATCATATAAACCTAATCTTAAGATATTTGTTATTGCAATGTTCTTTCTTTGGCATCCATGACCACACTATGGTATTAATTAGAATAGAACCAAGTTCTGTGTCATCAAGATTTGGTATCCAATATTGCTCTAAAAAATTTCCATTGTATTTCCCTAACATAGGCTTCAACTAGTCAACCTTTACATGAAGATTCTCAATTTCATTATACCTAAAGATATATGAGATGGATTTTTCCATCCAAATCATCTCTTCTGCATCCTCATTTCCTGATCTGACTAGCAACATCTTTCCTTTCTCAACAGCAATCATCAGATTGAATGTTGGCTTTGGCTTGTTTCATTTGGATCCAACATATATTGGTTCATTTATCACATTATCAAAATCTCCATCCATAATACTTTAGATTACATGGAATGCATTACAATTAACATCAATGCTTTGCCTTCTCTTGGGGAAGAAATCCTCAGAAGATGAATCACTTCCATCTATTATTCTATGATCATCATAGATTCCATCTAATGTATAAAGAACTCTCTCGCAATACACTACTTTATTTTTCCATTCCTCTATAACAATTGGTGAATCCTCATATCTGACAGTGTCTTTCCACATTTTTATGTATGATGTTAACCCTTCGTTTAGTTCTTTTAAAGAGACATCATTCTGTTTGGAAGCTCAGAAAGATGTCTTCCCTATGGGAATTATAGGTCGACCTTCATCATCTCCATAACTCAACATGTTCTGACCACTTAGTATCTCTAATTGATTCTTTGTGCCTTAGTATTGAAACATCATTGAGTACAAGAAATTGGAAGTATTGGACATTAAGATGTTCAACTAGTGCATTTTTCCCTCCTTAGTGTATCCATTAAGGAAACTTTTGAAGTCATAGTCCTTGTCAATAAGTATAGGTGGAAACACTCGATTTTCTTCAATTATGCGATATGTATCCATCATTTCAGGTTAAGAATATATATATTTACTTTTGAGGTTGGAAGAAATTCTTATGTAGGTTCCATCTATGTATTCATGGGTGTGCCCCACAGGCAAGAACCCAACCTCAATAGTGATGAAAACACCAAGTGCAGTTAAAAGTGATAGAAACATGAAAAGATAGAGATTCTTATTATCACTTGCTGCATTTTCCAACTGTAACAACAAATGTCGAGGAAGAGGTTTAAAATCAACATTTTGACTTGTTGATCTTCCATGAGATATAAAATCATCCTTGTACACTTGACATTTTGAGTAAATAGAGGTGTCAAGTAATGCATTTGTAAGTGGGTTTCTTGAACTTCCACTTTCATAAATTGGATCACCATACATATCCATTTGTGAGTCTTCCAGGTAAGCACTTTGCAAGGGATGTAATAGTCAATTGTGATCCCATATGTACAAATGGTAAAGAGAAATGACCAAAACCTCTTGTCTTATGCCCATGTGTAAGCATACTTGTCAATGGCAAACCTAAATTTGTGCTTACAATAGATTTTGATTGGACACGTTTCCTTGGGATTGAAGTCTTTGTTTCGTCCATTTTATCATGGATAATGCTCAATTACTCCTTTGGAAACCGCTCTAACATAATTATGTGGGCATAGTAGCATTATCTTCCATACATAACAATCTTGTTATGTTTGTTCAACCTACCTCGTGCCTTTTCTTCCAACTCTTTTGTAGTTTTTGACTTCATTTGTGCTTTCAACACAATACATTCACTGCATTTACTAAAGTTGGGGTTCTTTGAAAATGCCACATCTTGAAACTTAGTATCCCAGATCTTGCTCATTGTTGATTGTGATATTGATGGGTAATTGAGCTTTTGAAGAGCCCCATTGACCTATTTTAACAAATAATTTTGTGTGTAAGTCGAGGGAAGCAATCTTAAAGGATAATATGTTCCATCCTCTTCAACTTGACATGTTTGGTTTGGTGAAAATTTTGAATTATCAATTACAATTTTGTGCAATATTTCGATGGTTGCCTTTGTGTGAGCTTATGCTTTGCATGTGTTGGTGTTCCCATGAATAACTTTGATCTATCCATGTTGGAAATAATGTTGGTAGTTATAGAATGTGATTTGAGGAATCTTACGTATCTTATATCAGGCTTTCTTACAAATAATATTCCCATTAAATATCATGTCCTTTACATTTCTAGCAATAGGTGGTATGCCATGGCCATGGCTCTTTCACATGACTGTGTTTGACATGAGTGAATTCAAGACAAATTCCCTAATACCATTTTTATTTATTTGTCTTATACCCTTCCTAGCACCTGCAATGGTCTTTCGATCCACATGTTGAAGACAATCTTTTCTACAACATACACCTGCTTCCAAAAGTCGAATTGCTTTTACTTCATCTAATTTTGTTTGAAATTTTTCAATTTTTTTTGTAGCCATAACTCGTTTAATCCTTTTATATGGCTTTTTTACATGCATATCAATTGAGTTTCTATCTATTCCATTACAAAGATACCCATCCCATTTGTTTAAAGGATTTGTGTCCTCTATAACATCCCATATCACCATTTCCTTGGGTGGCTCCTTGAATTTTTCCTTAACCCTTAATATCACACCTTTGTTGTCCACCAACTTATTTATTGGCCATCTGACCAGACAATATAGACTTATCCCCAATTCTTTATATCTCACAATTTCCATCTATCTCTTCCAAAAAAACACCAAATTCCATTTCACCTAGTGTTTCACCCTCAACAATGTGCTCCTTGGAGACATTAACTAGCATTCCTTTGGCAATGCACATGCATGTTCCCATGCATTCATGTGTAAGAGAAACCTTTGTACATATGAATCTAACCCTATCTTGGGGAATATTTGTTGCCTGATCATGACAGTGAGGCTCCAAATCTGGTTCTGGACAAATATCATAAGATTCCAATGCACCCCCTAATGTATGCTCAAATCTTGTTGGATGTGGTAGAGGAGCATCATGTTTTTAACACCTTCTCAATTTGAACCACTATGAATCATTTATTTACCATATTTCTATGCACTTTATGCCCAAGCTTTGTATTGAATATGTAGCCCTCACCCAACTTCAATCCATGTTGCAGAAGATCTACCTTGTCTCCAATAGAAAATGTAGAAGAAACATTTGGACCTATAAACGAATGTAAATAAGGTTAGTATTTACCAAAAAAAACATTTACGATAATATCAATAATATTTAACACATGCCTCAATATTTTGATTTACCTATGTTGTGCCTCAAATCTATGATCTTCCATGGATGTATGTCCCCTTCATTAACATCCTCATCAATCAAATGTGGTTGAGTGATACCAATTATCAAAATTGTAACATAACCTGCATGAAGCCTTTCTCCGACATAATAAGTTCTAGACTCTGTAGATTCGACCCTTCCTAGCCCAATGACCTGATCATTAATAAGGAGATCAACATAGTCCCTTTTGCCAAAATTATATTTTGCATTGTAGCTTGTATCAATTCTGTAACAAAAATTAAATCGTAACATGTAATTAAAAGGTTGAACCATGTAAAGTGTGACTTTATATTTTTGCAAAAATTCAACTTACAAAAAGAGTAATATAGATGCAATAATTTAAATAGTATGGTAGTCATATTGAATGTAATAAAACATTGTTTCCCACCATCTAGTGCCTACTACCAAAAATTATTTTACATACAAATTACACAAAAAAATATATTAAGACCGAGCAATTGGAGATGTAGATAGTATCATAGAATGAAAAATATAACCTCATATCAAACCACCAAGTTCCTATTTAACTTTAGAAATGATACTTGTAGTCTTGATGCATGTTTATGAATAATGATCATAAGAAATTTGTAGAAGTTGAAGAACCAAAACATGGTCTTGGAAATATAAGAAAATCCAATATCGATGCTACATAAGATGTCTAAAATCCCCATGAGAAGGAGAAATTATATTTATATTTCACTTAGTGAAGATGTTTGATGTTTGAACTTGATAATCGAAAGCCAAACTAGAGGTTTTCTTCCAAATAAAAGTTTTGGTACTGTAAATACTAGATAATTCTCATTTTTATTCTAAAAGCAAAGAAATTGCATTGGAAGAAAATTATAGTATACCTCAATAAGACATTTATTCATAAACTTCAAAATTATACAAAGCTCACATTATTCTCCATGGATCAAATAATTATGATTGGATTATTGTGTTTGTGCCAAAAGGAAAGCTATACTGTTATCTTTCCTTCCAACTCAAGTACAAATGTAGTGCCAACAATAACATATATTTATATACGATTATTTTGCACTATCATTAATATTCATAAATTGTTCCAAATTCAATAAAAAGGCACATCAAAAGCTATAACTCTAACCATTGTGATTATTTAAACAATGTCACTCCTAGAGCATTGGTTGCATAAGCGTAATGGTGTCTAGAAGAAAGTTAGTAATCGCTAGGTATCCTTCTTGCATAATCACAAATGCACTGCCAAGAATAATATCAAAGCACTAACCTTGGTGAGGGTGAAATCTTGATAGTTTTCCTTTTGGCAGAAGAACAAAGATCTAGTGCATTCTATAATTCCTTCTAACACAAATACAAGCACATTTCCAACAATAATTTTGCATTGCGAACAAAAAAAATAAAAAATTAACACATGCAAGATTTACTTCTATCACAAACACAAACACATTTTCAACTGCAAGATGAAGGAAATTTAACACATTCTAACCTTCCTTCTAGCAAAACGACAAACATATTTCTAATAAAAACATTGCATTATGAAGGAAATATAATGTGCTAGCTTTCCTTCTATCACAAGTAGAAGCCCATTTCGAACAACAACATTGCACCTCAAATGAAAGCTAAAAATCAATATCATTCCTTCTACTACAAACATAAGCATATTGCTAGAAGAAACATTACATGGTCAAATAAATCTAGCACATGCTAGATTTCCTTCTAGCACAAACACAAGCACATTGCCAATAACAATATTATAAGGTGAACAAAATCCACCACACACTAAATTTCCTTATAACATAAATAGAAGCATATTACTCACAAAAAAATTGTAAAGTAAAAGAAATCTTACACATTATAGAGTTTCTTCTAGCACAAACACAATCACATTGTAAAAAACAACATTGCAAGGTGGAAGATATCTAGCATATGCTTGATTTACTTCTAGCATAAACAGAAGCACATTGCCAACAATAACATTGTAGGGCAAACGAAATCCAACGCCTAATAGAATTCCTTCTAGCACAAACACAAGTACCTTTCCAACAATATTGCATTGAAAAAGAAATCCAATGCAAGTTATATTTCATTCTAGCACAAATACAAGCTCGTTGCAAACAACAATATTGCATTGTGAAAGAAATCTATTGCATTCTAGATTTTATTCTAGTACAAACACAAGTACGTTTATAATAGCGATAGTGCATTGAAAAATAAATTTAGTGCATGTTAGAATTCCTTCCACCATACACAAACATATTGCCAACATCAATATTGTAGGGTAAAAGAAATTTATCTCATGCTATATTTTCTTCTATCACAAACATAAGCATATTTCAAATAACAATATAGCAAGGTGAATTAGATCTAGCATGCTATCTGTACTTATATCTCAAACACAAACATGTCACCAATAACAACATTGCAAGCTAAATGAAATCTAACACATGCTATATTTCCTTCTCTCGCAAACACAAGCACATAAAAATATTGTAGGTTGAAAGAAACATACTGCATATCAGATTTACTTCTAGCCCAAACAAGCATATTTCCAAAAACACCATTGCAAGACAAAAGAAATCCAGTGTGTGATAGATTTCCTTCTAGCACAAACACAAACACATAACATTGTAGGGCTAAAGAATCTAGCGCATGCTAGATTTTGTTATAGCAAGAACACAAACATATTACCAACAACATTCTAGGGCAAAATAAATCTAGCACATACTAGATTTCCTTTTAGCACAAGCACATTGCCAATAACATCATTGTAAGGTGCGGGAAATGTGGCGCATACTAGATTTCCTTCTAGCACAAACAATTGAATTGCAAACAACAACATTGCAATGCGAAATAAATCTAGTGCACACTATATTTCCTTCTAACGCATATACAACCACATTGTCAATAAACTCATAAAAGGGTGAAAGGAATCTAATGTATGCTATATTTCCTTCTAGCACAAACACAAACACATTATAACATTTCTAGATAAAAGAAAACTAGGACATGGTAATATTTACTTCTAGCACAAACAAAAGCATATT
The DNA here is from genome assembly GCA_000404065.3 of Pinus taeda. Lineage (NCBI taxonomy): Eukaryota > Viridiplantae > Streptophyta > Pinopsida > Pinales > Pinaceae > Pinus > Pinus taeda. The sequence continues at coordinate 77,824 of APFE031127582.1, read as the reverse complement.
GCCAACAACCACATTGTAGTGAAAAAAAATCTAGTACATGCTAGACTTCTTCAAGCCAAAATAGAAGCATGTTGTCAATAACAACATTGCAAGGTGAAGAAAATCTAACACATGTTAGATTTACGCATAGCACAAACACAAGCAAACAACAACATTTTTGCCAAACAAGTAGTTCAACAAGACAAGTAAAAAGGCCTTATAACTCCCTTTATCAGACATTTCCACTCAACATCTGGAATTTTCGAAGTACTCATAAAACCTTCAATAGATGGAAGTTTATTAGGAGATAGTATTTTAGGCTTCCCGTGGCCAGAATGAATAAACTTTATCAGTAGAGATCTGCAAGATCCCACTCACAACTTGAGCAAAAAATAAGTCCACACATGAAGTTAAAGGATCCTTTCTAAGTCTTTGAAATTCCACCATTAATTCCACATAGGAATTGTGAACAAAAGCCGTCAATTCCTTATTCCAAGAGGCAATAATTTGATTGTGTGTGTCATGTTTATTTTTAAAAGCAGTTACGAAGGCTTCATTTTCAAATAGATATCACCCCGCATTGTGGCATATAAGAAAACATACAATGATTGTCACTAGCATGCTGACTGAGAAATTCAATGGAAGGGGGGATAAGATGCAATTATCTAAACAAACCCTCGTAGTTTTTCTATTTTGGGACACATTTGTAGCAACATCAGCAATTTGAGCCAAGTTGTAAGACATATACCTCCTGTCCAATGCCACACTTGTCTATCTGGAGCCAAGGGTAATGGCAACAAGCCATTTGTCAGTAATTTCGCTCCCATCTTCAACTATGCATACATCTATAGTATGCAATTTTGTCGCAACACTTGAGCTACTAAATAGATTTGATATTTGAAAATTTTTCCACTTTTTTCAGGAAATAAACTCCTTAGAATGGAAAATGTGGGACCCACAGAGACAACATATTTTTGGCATGGAAATGATAATCCTGTTTCTCGAGTTGACAATAACACCTGTTCAACTGACATAAAAACCAACAATACAACAAAACCATGATCTTTAAATTTGTTAAATAATCATTTGATTCTCTGATCACCACTTTCAACATCGTCTTTTGTAGAGTTAGACTTCGAAGGCATACAAATAATTGTAGAATCAGATGATCACCAAGAAAGAGTTTTTCTAACAGAAAGTGGAAGAAATTGATCTTGGAACCTCCCAGGCAAATTTTTACCTCGTAAATAATACATTTTTGCACTTGGTGATCTTGAAGGTATAAAATGACTAGGGTTCAAAGACGTATTAAGGACCAAACCCAAAGGATCAAATAAATAAAGAAATCCATCAAAAACTATCAATGGAAGGTCACATAGCACGTAACAACTCAGTAAGCCTAAGCCATAGCTAAGGGTTTGACCTCGAAGTTTCCATGGAGGATTAAGATGGAGAATGCATATTTCCTCCATACTTAGCACAGTCTCTTCAAAAGTAATTATGAGAGCAGGCCCCTCGAATTCACCTAGATTAGGTTGAAGTAAATATTGTCATGGGTGATCCCACTTATCATATATAATGTGTAATTTCTTTCTTTGGCATTGGTCTGCTATCTCTGACAGGTCAAACAATATAAGGTCGTCATTCCCATATCTCTGAAACAATTCAGTTATTCTAGTATGATCCATACAAGGCAAATCTTTTGACATTTCTTGATCTATAAATGACATATATCGTAGTGACTTTGCACCAAGTCACTCAGCCAAATCATTGCTTATAAATCAACAAAGTGTAATGGTGATTCTCTGTTGTGAATACCCATATGAAAAGTGTTGTAATGATGATAAGACCAATGCAACTACTACTAGGATACCCACTCACCTTTCCCTTTATCCTACAAAACATTCCCAGGTGTGAAATCCTTTTTTTGCCAAGTGTTTGCTTGCAAAAGGGGAAAGTAATGAATAATTTAAACTGGCAGAATAACTTTCTTTGGGGAAAACAGGATGGAAAACATGAAGCCTCGTCTCCTTACCAAGCAAGTAAGGCTAACTAGGCGTGATTGATATCCATGACCGAGGAACTATATTAGTGGTAAAATTTGTTGTTTGCACTATGATTGTTGATGAACCTTGAAAGACACACGTGCTATCATCTTCAGAATGTTAACAGTTACACATCCATGGCATCTCTGGTTCTTCCAACTTCTATGACATAATCAGTGTAGTTGAAGCCTTGGAGATTTCTGGATCCAGTGTTCTTAGAAGAATGTGGCAGGGTTAGAATTTGGTATCCAAGTAGTTACTCACCTTTATCACAAGCTGACCAACTGGTTTTCCTATTCTATATTACTCTCAAGATCTACTTACATGCCACAAACAAAAGAAAGTATTGTAAAAACAATCTCTCTCTGTTTCTAAAGGAAAATAATCTCTGTGAAATGACCAAAGATAATTTTTTGTTATTTTTGTAATAGTTGCCTCGAGAACATTGTCAGAGAACTCATAATCCATTGCAGCATTTGAAAATGACACAGGGCACTGGTTTTCAAGCATTTCTTGTTTGTTAGAATGAACTAGGTCCTATAAAAGGTAAGTCTGTCAACCCAAAATTTCCTTGCACAACTGGAGGGTTAATCTAGCTAGACTCCATCATGTTGGTTTGTTAAAATTGGCAAATAGGGCCAAATTCCACTTTGGACAGCTCCTATGGGAAATATTATTGCAACATTAAATTCCTCTCTTCGATAAGACCAAAATCAATCTAAAGATCGCCAAATTTGGAGAAGGAAAATGGGTTTTTGAATTTGTGTTCTCTCAAGTAAATTTATATGGTCGGCCTCATCCTTATGTTGACTCATCAAACCTAATGGTCACGTCCCATGAGCCCCCATCGAATTGTATATATAGAGGTGTCCTCTCACCACATTTCGACACATCCAAGTGCATCATCCACGCCTCTGAAAAAGGTGGATATCTAAGGCAAGGATGTAGTTGTCAAGAGCCAAGTTTATGAAGATGTTTATCTCTATTTAGGGTGCAGTTTCCTTGGGAGAGAGTCGCAGGTCTGAGGCACCATGGGTGGAGGCTAGAGGATTGTCTGGGAAGTTTAACTCTTAATTATGAGAGTGAGTTTCTTGTTGGATAGGGCCGCAGTCAGAGGTATGCTCACTGGGTATTTTTTTGTGCAATTTGGTGTGTTGCATCTCTATTACAAGCCACGGAAAGAGGGCTACTACAACAACTTATTGGTAAGTAGTTTGGAGGGTGTAAAATCCTTCTCTCTAGGCCACATATGCCAAGGCTAGAGCGCAGCTAGGTCAAGCACTCTTCCATGTGTTTGGGACTGCTTTGTAATCTCTCATAGGTCCAAACTGCAGCAAGGAGGAAGATGCATTCGAGAGGGAGTTCTGCATGATGTTTGGGCTTGTCATAGTTGGATGTTTCTCTCCTACAGCAAGCCACATCCCTAGTTGTGTGTTACAAGTAAGCTGCAAGCCTTGACAACCTTGGACAGGAGGTTGAAATGCTGGCAGGAGGCTGCAGGCCTTGGATCTCTTGGATGGGAGACTGTGACTCTTTATCTTTTGTTTGATTAATAGTCCAAACCATCAGCAAATTGGAACATAGGTGTTTGGAGGAAGGCCACAATCAGGTAGGGGTCCAGGAGCAAAGAAAGAAGGTTGTAACATTTTGCCATCAAACCCTCTCAATAATTGGCATTATCTCAGTTCATCATTACAAAAGTGTTTCAGCCCTTTAAGATCCTCGACCTGTATTGTTTCTATGACTCACATTTTATGATTTGCATTCTATAAACTCTGGCCTGCCTGAACTTCATAAGAATCACTACAGATCTCTCTAGTTGCATGACAATGACTCATTATGTCTACTCAACAACTTGATATGTAAAATAATCTATTCAAACTCCATATTGGCCATGATATGATGGATACAATATGACACATGGAAATTGATACTCTGCAAATCCCATAATAGTGACCACAATTCTCATCAATAGCATATTTGTACTGTTGTAACCTTGTAGTATAACATAATTCAGATTTCATTAACTTCGTACTAATCAAGCTTGCACCTGTGATTATTATTTGAAGCTATCTAAACTATAATCTAGCCAGAGATAGCTTGCTCCTGTAATACGACATTATCTCAGTGCCCTGAAATCAATATCTATGACATATCTCCTTAGATCTAGGTTATAAATTGACAAGAACCTCGCATAGAAGTAACATTAACAAGGTTAAGTATTTAGCACAGTAAACCCTGTAGTTACTGGTATATGATATAAATATAAATGGCACAATCCTAAGGATGAAGATAAATGACAGAAGCATCATATGGGGTTCAAGTTGATCACACCCTTGTATTGTGTCAATCTTTGAATATATAATTTTATTAGTTGAAATACCTCTGTGGCTTAGATCTGAAGAATATAATTTGAGGTAGTATGTCCTAAGCTTTTCATCTTGTGAAGATCACCCTTAGAACAATATGATGATTACCTTGTTCACTTGATCATCCATAATTGATTGGTGGCTTACTACTATTGAATATTTCTATATCCCTTCTGGAGATTGAAATATCAAGTCATTGTCTCTAAAGCAATAGCTCAAAAGGTCACTTCAATTGCTTCTCCAGATATTCTATTGACAATACTTTCAGATAGTTACATTTGTTGAGAGTCGTTGTTGTATGAATTTTGCAAAGGCTGAGAATTGTTAAAGTCTTGACATTAAGATCACTATACATGAGTCAGTACTACTGCATACACAATTGTGAAATAACAATTGCAGGGTAGTATAATGCACATCAAGATTGAGAGTCGATGTTCTTGGTGGTGCCTAGGGTTTGTCTTTGAGTGAGATTTGTCAAAATTCTGTATAGCTGATTTACAGTATTGATAACTCATCTGACAAGATGCATGTGGAAGAAGATGAAAGATGGAAGACTTGCTGATCAGAAGTTCGAAGGCTTGCTTAATAGCTTAAGCAAAGCTACCAAGGTTTTCAAAGTATTTTCCATATGTCTACAACTGAATAGAATATTAAAGCAGTTTCTTTGATATCCTGGGAAGTCATAATATGTTACTATTAGTTTGATTATGTATGACAGTCAGGGTACATCTTGATGATGTATGGGCTTCAGTTTTCCAGAAGTACAATACCTTCATCTAGCATATTCAACCTTGAATAAAATCTATTGTTGAGATTCATAATCTATTGAGCAGTGAATATATCTCAGGGTCTATATTTGATGACAGGTGTATCTAGGTCTTTATAATGATTAGGGATTGCTACAGAGTCAGTTTCAATAGATTCCCAGAAAGTGTTATTTTTACAGTTTGTTTTTTCCTAGAAACAAGAGTTCCAAGGCTCACATGGCAGAGATGCTTAAGTTGATTGCTCCTCAAAGTGATTTTGTTTTGATAGGACCACAAATGTCACTACGAATTAACTCGTTATTTGTGTTGCTCTCAATCTAGATATTTCAAAGCTATCCATCTTCTGCTTTCCAAAAACACATGCTTCAGCTCTGACACCAGGTCAAAATTGAAGCAAATTAGCATCATGTTATCACTGAAACTGGATCACATAGATCATTCAATAAGACAAAAGCACTATGAAATGAGACACTGACAATTTTATTACAAAGATAGAGCAAAAGAAAATGGATTTGGAAGCACATGAACCCATAATAGAGCTTTTAACACTAAACATTCCAATTCGTATGACTCTTTATTTGCCCAATAACCTTTCACTTCCTATAATCTCTCTCCCACCACATATGTAGCCAAGTTTGTCCTCTTATTGACTTGCCATTTTACAGACCCTCAAATTACACCACACACAATTGTTTCATGTACACTAATTTCAAAATTTGACCATTACTTTAATGACCTAACATTTTAACAACAGAACCAAGGCAAGCCTTTCAAGACCTTTCCTATAATAGCTCACATCATATCACAAGATCCCAAAATGGATTTTCCTGGTTGCAGTCAACCTCTGACAGATATTCCACCTATACTAAAGTGACAGAAGAAACAAGATTGTCATAATGTATGACACAAATTTGCGTCATTAAACATGGTGTGACCCACCATAAGCCTTATGCATTAGATAGGGAATTGTTTGCCGGGGAAAATAAAGTGGAAAGATGAATAAGGTATAGGATTATTTTGGTGAGATCTAACCAATTTTGGGAACAAAAGGGTAATCACAACAAATATGCACAACTGTGGTATCATTAAAATAACCTATTTAATCATTAATGTTTGTGCACAAAGTTATCAATGAAACAGTGATCCTCATTAATCCTTAGTGACAAACAAAGAGCATCAAGACAAAGTGTGCTAAAATAGTCTGTAGTTGTAGCTAATACATGTAAAAATTACCTTAATGGCTTTCTTGGAAGTTTTCTAAATCAAATCCTGTTGGAATTATCCTGCTACAGGAATACAAATACACATAAGAACCATTAGACTATATTTTCAAAAGGCTGTCCACCAAAACCCTAGTTGGTTATTAGAGCATGATAAAATTTATTTCCTTTCATATCTTCACTTTTATATATAAACTCATGTGTATGCAAGTTCAGCCTTTTAGGATCTGAAGCACCCATGAAAGTGCCTCTTCATATCATTGATCACATAAAATAGTTTGAAAACAGTTGAATTAATACATGAATACACATTGAGAAACAAAATCCGCATGACATGTTGGCAGAATATCGAATATAACAACAATTGTTATGCATAACATCAATAACTTAAAATATTGGGACAAGATACAATTATCATTTTATATCATAAGCCTTTCTAATTCCTTCAAATCCACTCCAAGGTGCACCAAAGACATCATTTCAACTGGATTTCCTTCTTGCAAAAATTTACAGTGGTCATCAAATACATTAAAGGTACATACAACCACAGTTCTACAAATGTTCTGGGAATACCAAAGCCACTCCATTCCATCCATCTATATTAAAGGTTCTTGAATCTATGAAAAGTTGAAACCCATCCCCCCGTCAAAATTGGCACAAAGAAGCAACCAAGGGCACCCACAATAAAGAATAACATGCATAGAAGCCAACACGTAGCACAGATCTGAAATCATGCTGCTAAGGTCTTGGGCTTATAAATCCATTTACCAAAATTATTTTCCCACATTTGGATAAGCATATCCCATTTTCCTCACGTATTTCTTGAAAAGAAAAGGAATTCCGAGGAATTTAAAAATTCTGGCTTGCCTTGACCCAAACCCACCCTTGTGTTTTAAGTAAATCTGGCATCTTCTGTGAGCTCTGCCTTTAAGTCAATCGGGCATGTTTTGTGAGCTCTACCTGTAGCAATAGGTTTTCACTCATTGAATGTTTAGAGCTAAGGGACTTGCAGAAAATTCCTAAGTAATCTATAACACATTATCAATTGACTCCAATCTAGAACAATGAGTTTTAGCCCATTCAAAAGATTATTTGGATACAGTTTGTGCAGATGAATCCACTTTAATGACACCTTTCTTGACCCTATGAGATATCATACATACACTGGCCTCTTTTTGGCAACTTGATCGGAAAAGGATTAACTCTGGTTTACACTCTTTAAGAGAGAGGCAAGGTTAGGTCTTGGTGAATAATATCTTAAAAGCCTTTAGAGAAATTGGCTCAAATGCAAGAGGTAGAATAAAGGGATACCACGCTATCACGTAAGTTTTTTCAAATCTGGTTTTGATGACAAGGATGTTATGGCCATAATGACTGGGCCATTCCATGCCTTCACAGACTGCAATAATATTGGCGATGATGAATCTCCCTTTGATGAAACAAGTCTACCCAAGTTTGATAATAATCATGAGAATATGCTTGATTATGAGCATTGAGCTTTGGTAAGGCTATTACATGTGACATTCAACAGAGTGATAGGCTTCCGGCTCATAGTCACTTTGGAATCATTGGGTTTGGGTATAAACTTGATAATACCTTTGTTTAAGTTGGTTCTCAATGATTTCTCTTGTGATGGATTCTTTGTAAACCTATACAAAATGTTTGGATTGACAAAGTAATAGGTAGCATTATAGAATTCACACTGGAATCTATCTAATCCAAAGACTTACCATCATCATTGATCATGTTTGAGAGGGTAGCAGCGGGCTTACCCAAGGTCAAAGACTAGTCACACAATATTCTTTGTGCTTAGTCTTTGCAATTGAAAATTCTTTTGTAGGGAGAAGTAAGAAGTAATTTTTTTTTCAATTTCATCTTTTAAGCCTACCCTTGGTTGATTTGATAGTGGATATTATCTTCAAGCCTTCTTTTGAATATAGATCCCCTAACAATCCTTGCACTATGATATTCAACAGATGATTAGATCATAAACAATCATATAAACAGAAACTATTTTCCATTGAGAAGAATCTATATACCCCTCTCAAGGTCCTGCAAGGCAAGGACATGAATTGAAAATAATATATATACTCTTCTCAAAAGAATATATATACGTTATGCATGAGGTTAATTCTATACTATCTTGAGGAAAAACAAAAGGCTTGGGTTAGATCCGGTAGTCCAAAGGGAATATCTTCCATTGCTTGTCTAATTGAGGGCTTTCTCGAGCATTGGGGCCCTGGTTTCCGATGATATGAAAATACCTTTCAAGACCTTGTGGTAGACGTACAAGAAGAAGAATCTCCCACCTCTCTTGAAGATGATAACAGTATCACTGAAAAAGACCCTCCAAATTCACAAGATTAGTTCTTGGACAGGCTACTTGTGACCAACATGGCCCCACATTAAACCCCATCCTCATCAAAGAACAACTATGTGTTGATGTATCTATCCTAGATTCTATGAATGATTTGCATGAAAACAAGGAGCATGATAATAATTTTCACCATTGTGAGGATGCCAGTCATGATTTCCTACATGAAAAAGTGATAAACAGAGGAAATGAATAATTTTTTAATATTTCCACCGATGATACAACCCAAATGCAGTTCTAGACAGGTAGAAACCATGTTTCTACCCCAAAATATCAACCATATGAAAAGGATGATGAAGATCATGCTTCCCTTGCTGATAATTTAAATCCTGAAAACACTTTTGAGGTCACAGAAATATAGTTCAATCACACTAATCCTATTTTCATAGACACTGAAATTAAGGGAGTTGTAGACTTTCATGGTAATATACTTGGCACCTCAACATTTCATTGTGAGTTTGAGGAGTAATGTAACCCCCACGTTGCACTTTGATGTTAATCATGATCATGTAAGAAATAAATGGAAGCAATCATGATTTCCTACAGTTTGAGGTCAATAAACTCAAAAGGTTTTTCAAAGCCAACAAAGTAATAATGTGACCATTATTATTATCTGAGTGAAGAAACAATTAATATTATAGTTCAATCCTCAAAGATCCTATATCATGGAATCCAACAGTCCTGCTATTTTTTATGCCTACAATCTGAATTTATTCCTCAAGCCTGATGGGATAGGGAAGTCTCTTCCTTTTACTGTCAATACTCATCTGGAAGAAAATGTTATTGACATATGTGATGGATATTCCTTGGTAGACAAACAAAGGGTATATTATAAACACACAATTATTGAAGCTTTCAGTCATACAGATCCATTTCCACCTCTAGATGGCTCTATTGTTGACAATAATAAAGTTGGACAGCCCAGAATATTGATGAAACCTGTAATGAAACCCTCGATGACATATACAACTACAGTGCCGAGAATGACAACAATCTCAAGAAAATAATTGATGAAGAATACAGGCTTGACCAAATAAAAAATTTCTCTCTGGACCACATCAAATGCAAAGATGTTCTCTTCTTCATGAACATGTGGACAATCATTCATGCACTAGATTTTTAAAAGGAAATGTAGACAACAAACCTCTAACAAATCCACATGAAGTCAACGCTGAGGGACAATTTTTGGGCCTAGAAAAGGTGCACTCTAGAATGATCGATGATATAGGTCAAAATGATCTTGAAACCAGCAAGAGGACGTTTTCTCAACCTAGTCATAAACAAGATCTGGCTGCTCTGACCACTCAGCTCATCGGGTTTAGGGTTTGATGGTGATACAAGCACCGTTATGAAGTGTTGTGTCTTTATATCAATTTCTGGGCATTATATTTCGTAAACAGACTCTAAGACGTTACTTATAGTGGACCACTATAAAACAATCAGGGTCCATCTTTCTAATTCCCCACTGTGTGTTCAATTTTTGAATGAGAAACGACCATTTGTGGGTATTATTAGTCTTTTGGATCAAATGTGCATGACCTTGAAGGCTCTAATTTTTCAATGGCAATAGGATGAAGTTAAATTGACAAAATGGACCTTAAACAAAAGTTTTGTACCATTACTTGGGTCAAACTTATCGGTCCATTCATCACTGCAATTACACAATATTAGAAACATCCAAACACCTCAAGTCTCTAAACAAAGAATCTACTATAAACTCATTGACTCCAGACGACAACAATACTAGAGGCGGGCATCAGAAATACCATGTAACATCCAATGGGAAAATATGTTTTATACACGAAATCAAATGCAGTTAGAGTATTTTCTAATGTTAGAACCCTAGAAAATTATGGAAGATGTACTCATTCATTTTGATTGAAGCTCAAAATATTGATTATAATATAGTGCAAGGCAATTCCAAAAATCTCTTAATTGGAGACAGAATACACTTTCTATTAATATGTGTCCAAAGGTAAACAACTACATTCATAAATGAAAGAAGGAATTCTCTTAACTATTCAATACTTCCTAACAACTATAACCCATTCCAAAAATTAAAAAATGCCATTTCATCTAAGGATACTAAAAAGAAAATGGAAGAAATAAGTGAGTGAACTCACAAAAAAAATTAAAACAGGTTCCCAATAAGATATTCTCAAAGGGAATCTATGCAAGTTCATTCATATTCTCAAAGTAGACAATGACATGAAAACTTTCTAGTTTGTAACTGAGGAATACCAGAGCACAATGAAGATGCCAAAGAAATATATTTTTAACTTGCAAGTTATCCAGTTTAAAGCGCATGATGCTAATCAATACCAAATACAGAAGTGCAGGTTGTGGTAATCATGTCAAGATTCATGCAGCAAGAGCAGCAATCAAACCAGTCATATATCCTGAAAGTGCATGCCAAAAATACCTGCAGCCCCTCATAATAGGCAATTTTGTATCATTGCCAAGATCCCTGTTCTTTCGTTAATCATAACAAAGCACTAAAGCAAGGAGCATCCATGGAATTTCCTGCATTGTGATTCAATATAAAGTTTAAAGAATGAGTAGGTGGATGTGAATAAGGTGCTCACTATTTATGAGTCCTCACTTTTAACAAACCGTGACATCCATAGAAATATTGTTCATAAGAACATTTGTGTAAAAAATAAACTAAGTAAAGCATTCAAACAAAATGGTATCTTCCCACTAAAAATGCACCAACTACAACAACAATCTACTGATGGTTTAAACAAATTAAAGAACATGTTAAATAGTTAATACTGATAGAGTTAATGACAGGTTAAGAGAAAATACTTCATTCTAGAGCAACAATGAAGTAAAGTAACTCTCTTTATTGGAAATCTTATACACAAAGTTTGGTGTACCTGAACAGGTATTGAATATCTTATAAATAAAGTTTGGTGTACCCAAACAGGCCCAAAATGTATCTCATGTATGCAGTTAATCTCTTACAAGCACCCTATGTCCATTGATCAATTCACTGTAATACTAAAATAGTAAACAGTTATATCATGGCCAAATATGACATGTAAGGTTCCTGAACAAATACTGTTTAATAAACAAAGTTGGAATACAGTATTATACTGGAATATACTTGATGAAACATCTAAAATCTGAAACTACCTAACTGTTACATCTTTATAAATTATTCCAAAAAAAATTATAGACAAGAACATAAACAAATAATTGTTTTGAAAATGGTGGAAAACGAAGAGGAAAAGAAACCCTAGCAGAGCTCTGATGGTCATCGATAATCGAATTACTGTGGCACTGTTGCCAGGCACCTGATGGTAAGGGTTAACCTCCACGGCTCGCCAGACTCCGTTCAACCTTACCTCCTTCCCACAGGCTCTCTAGCGTTTTTCGTTCCTATGGTCCTCCCACCTTCCTCGTAGTCCATAACCACCATCGATCACTTTCCTATCGGTTGCAATGGACCTGGACGAGGTGGACTATACGGAGGACCCCAATCCCCATGAGGTCATTTGGTCTCGCCATAACGCTATGTCGGGCTTTGGTCCTTTTTCCGCATCTCTGCGACCTCTGTCAGCTCCTAGCTCTGCACTGGACAGACTTGGGCCATCTGTGCCCCATCCTCTGCCCTCTGTCAACATTGAAGACACCTCTGGCTTGGACTACCCACCGCTTTCATCGGCTCCCTTGAATCTCCTCAGTACCTGCCTGCAACCATTACCCACTTTCAATGCGTCACTACCCCGTCTACCCCACATCTCCACCCCGCCCTACAACCCTTCCTCCTCTGGCATCCCCCCTCCTGGGTCTGCTACCTACCTTGTCCCTACACTATCGGTAGCACCCTTAATCTTGGTGGCCCATCTCCCAGCACCCCTATCTATTTTGAATGCTTTAGCTCCCCGGTCCCAAACCCTATATCGACCCCATCCACCCCACAGATGGTTAACCAAGGCATACGGGGACATATTTTAGGACTATCTGATAGCTTGCAGATCTGACAAGCTAAAGAAAGGAAGGTGCCTAAAAGTTATCGACAGGGACATCAACCTATCCTTGGGCGAAGACCTCTCGATGGGGGAAGTTGTTGATACAGCGAAGAAGGTTTTGGTGGGCCGAGTTTGGGGGCAAAACTATACTGTGCAGAGACTTCGTCTCTAGATCTCAGAGATTTATGGTTCTTTCCTCAAAGAATTACCCACCATTCAAGTGCTTGTGCGAGGATGGTTTGCCCTTCATTTCCACAAGGAAGAGTACACAGACTGGATACTCTCTAGATTCTGGCATATTGAATTAGCCCCTATTATGCTGAAAAGATGGGATCCCTTATTTGATCCTAAGAGGGAACAAATGGGAGCTGGGCTGATTTGGGTTCAATTACCAGGCCTTCCAATGCAATACTGGACTCCAGTCGTTTTTAAGCGCATAGGAAACGCACTAGGTACCTATTTGGAACATGATCAGTCCTATGAAACGTCAGGGAATATGACTATGGCTTGCATCCTGGTTCATTTGGATACCATAGAAGGCCTGGAGGAAAAGATTACCCTACATTGGAGGCATTTCTCTTGCTGACAAAATCTTGATTACGAAGGCATTCCATTCAGGTGTAGACGATGCCATAAGGTTGGTCATCTTTTCAAAGAATGCCCACTGCTCATGCCTACTACTCTAGCTGCTACAAAGGGAACCAAACATCACCAGACAGAAGACCCAATTGTGGATGAGCAACCCACAGGTCTGGATAGTCCAAAGGATGTGGTTGGGGTCACTGCTCATCCATCCATTGCTTCCCAGATGCCGCCAATCTCCCCTCCTATGACTACATCCCGATCTGCTGGGGAGGCTGCTCCTACATCGGGTACAGTTTCTTCTCCCTTATCCTCTACACTGAATTTTAATCAATATTTTTTCTCATTGGCATCATCTGCATCTTCACCTTGTTTGGTTACCTCTCCCATTACCTGTGCAAGTGATCACCCATTGCCTATCTTTTCCACCACCCCCCCGGCTGTCCTTGGACAGGGGCTCCAACAAAATTCTATTTCCCCTTCTGCTTCGGGTTCACATTCCTACAACCTCCTTTCCCGCCATCGGGAAATCCTTGACTCGCTTAGATAGGGTATCAGACCCTCTAATGTTGAGCATAAGCCCACCCAGGGTTGGCCTTCCAAGATGTCCAAAGTCATTAAGATTGATGGCGATGATGTAGCTTAGGGAAAACAGAACACCATTGAAAGGGTACTTAGAGCACCAGACACCCTTGGGAATGTTCCACCATGAAGTGGCTCTCCTTCAACTGTAGGGGATTTGCTAGTCCCTCTAAAAAATTATCCCTTAAGAGACTCTTGAGTTATGAGCCTTGTGACATTATTTTTCTTCAAGAAACCCTAGGTAGCTTTGAGCTGATTGTTAGGACCCTTCTAACTATCATGCCTGGGTGGCACTTTCAAGCCCTGGATGTTGCTGGGAGATTTGGGGGTCTAGCTCTCAGGATAAACCCTTGAACCATCAAGGTTACATCGGCTTAGGGAGGTCAAGGTTTCCTGGGTATTGATATATTTTCAGCTGAATTAGGTAGAAATCTCTGTATTCTGAACATTTATGCACCCAATCACAGTATATTGGATTTCTTGCAGCAGCTCCTTGAGAATCCCTTGATAGACCAATCCACTATTATAGAGGGAGATATTAATTTCTCCATCGGACATGAAGAATTCTGGGGACACCACTCGCAGCTAGATCCACTCTCGGATTAGATCGACATCCTCTTGGAGCAACATGGTCTTATTGATGTCCCTATGAACAAGAAGCTGCCAACCTGGCATAACAGAAGGACTGGAGATGCATCTCGGGGGAGGAGACTATCCAGGTATCTCATTCATGAAGATCTACTTAATTCCCTCACAAATTATAGACAGTGGGTGGGCACTAGAGGAATATCATATCATTCCCCTATTTATCTGGAAGTGGCAGGCTCTTTAAAAAAACCTAGGGCTCCTTTTAAGTTTAATTAGACCTGGTTAAAGGACACTAAATATCTCAGGTTGGTTTCAGAATTTTGGAAGGCCCATCCCTTACAAAATGTCCAGAGGAAGGCTGAGGGTTTCTATAGTAACCTAATCAAACTCAAGTGATTATCCATAGATTGGGCCAGAAGGAAAAAGACCAAGGAGGAACATACCCTTGGTGACATTGAAAATCAGTTGACCACTCTAATGGATGAACAGGGAAGAGGGTACACCTATATAGCAGCAAAACTACACCTTGTGGTCTTGGAAACCCAGAGATCAAGGATTTTGTTGGATCAAGAAGAAACTTGGAGACTCAAAAGCAGGGCAATTTGGTTACAAGCGGGGGATGGCAATACAAAATTCTTCCATAAATTTGCAAATGGAAGGAAAGCCAGCGATACTATCTAGTAGATGCCTACGGAATTGGGTCTGATTGCTAAAACTTATAATCAGCTGGCACGGCTGGGTAACACTCACTTCAAGCAGATGTTCAAAGCCCCACCAAGCACACCTCTAGCTGATATCATTTGCATTGCAATGAATTTTCCCAGATTTGTGGAACCTAACTTGGTGGAGGATCTCATAGAACCTGTTACTATGGGGGAACTGGAGGGCACCCTGAAGTGCTTTAAGAAGGACAAAATTCCAGAGCCAGATGGTTGGTCCGTGGAATTCTATCTTACGTTCTTTGACATTATTGGACCAGATCTACCCGATGTGATCGAGGAATGTTGTACATGGGGCAGAATGTATGAACCTATAAATTCCACCTGTATAGCCCTCATTCCTAAGACAGACTCCCTGCCATCCTTCAATGACTTCAGGGCTATATCCCTATGTAACTGCCTATACAAAATTATTGCGAAGATCATTGCTAACCGCATCAAGTTGATCCTATTGAGCAACATCTCCTCGGAACAATTTGCCTTCCTACACAATCGACAAATCCATGAGGCCATCGACACAGCACAAGAGGCCTTACACTCCATCAAAAAAGAAGAAGCTTAAAGGGGTGATGCTCAAGATTGACCTCTCAAAGGCCTTTGACAGGGTCAGCTGGTTATTCTTAAGGATGATCCTTACCCACCTGGGCTTTCCACTGGTTTTTATCAGATGGATAATGTGTTGCATTACATTTGTATCCTTTGGAACCTTAATCAATGGATCAATCTCCCATTCCTTTCAGGCAGAGTGAGGAATCAGGCAGGGGTGTCCTCTCTCCCCATTGCTTTTTCTTATTGTGATGGAAGGCTTAAGCAGGCTGATTGCATCGGAAAAAAGAGCCGGGAGGCTCAAGGGTCTCAAGATCATGGAGCAATGCACTCTAACACATCTGCTCTTTGTGGATGACATTCTCATCTTCTTAGATGGAGGCATTCAAGACAACAACACTCTCTCTGAAGTGTTGAATATTTTTTGTTCCACAACAGGGATGGAAATAAATGGGGCCAAATCCACTATATCTCTCTCAGCTTGTACTCAACAGGAGACCTATCATGCACTCCAAAACTTCCCCTTCCAAAACTTGACAATGGAGGATGGATTGAAGTACTTGGGTTTCAGGATAAATGTTATGCCACTTAACCTGCAAAGCAATACCGAACCGAGAATATGCGAGAAAAATACCGAGAACGAAGAAAATATACCCAAAACAAAGAATAGCAAAGATTTTATTACTCAGAGAGAAATGTTCACAGGCCTCTTCGAGGGGGCAACCTCCAATAGAGCAGAGCTCGATTACAAAACAAGACACGATGCTC
>APFE031127582.1:32244-55713 GCA_000404065.3 Pinus taeda | reverse complement strand
GTGCTGTTCTCGGTGTACTGTAGCCACAAGACGGCCGAAAGTTTATCTATGGCGAGGCTTCAAGGTAGCTATGGGGCTTCTTATATACCTAGAGGGTACATGGAAGACAGTCCGTGCGCGATTCTGTCTAATGCGCTACTACTCGAAGGGGTACCCACAGGGGTTACAAGGGAGTCCAACAGACGTGACCACCTCTTGTATTTCCTGCGTGCATGCCTCCCCAAATCCACAGATTTATGCGCTGAACGACATATCCCATGGTTTAAAGACACCGGAACACGTCTCAAGCCAAAAAAAATTTGCTACTAAATGGAGATCCCACCGGCCTTGGAAAGTGCTCTGATACCACTTGTTATGCTCTCAACCTGCAAATGATGCCCAAATACAGAATATGCGAAGAAAAGAGACCCATAATACAGAATATGCGAAGAAAAGATACCCAGAACACAGAATAGCAATGAATTTATTATTCAGAGAGTAATGTTCACTTGCCTCTTCGAGGGGGAAACCTCCAATAGAGCAGAGCTCGAACAAAATAAGACACGATACTCCTCGCAGGGAGTTTCTATCCTTTATATATGACTCATACGTGCAATACCACGGGCCAATATCGCGTATTACTAATACCATCTATCTAATACTACGGCCCATTTGCAACTAACTGTGGTTCCGTTATTAATTGCGGATTAACCACTTACAATTATTAATATGGGCTTTATTGACTCTTGACTATGACGTGGTCCCATTACATAGATAAGGGGGTTAGGGTGGGACCCTAACACATTGGGACTAGATTGTGAAGGTGGAGGAGCTGCATGACCTTATGTAGGTTGAGCAACAATATATCCTTGATGAGGAAAAGGATTGGTAAGCACATCAGGTTGAGATGAAGGAAGAGGAGGAGGAGGTGGAGCCATGGGTTGAGGTCCTCTTGAATCAGTTGCTTGAGCTTCCCATACTTGGTGCATCTGAGGTAAAATTGGACACTCATGGGTATAATTCCAAATACACCATAACAAGCACCAGGTTTATTCATACAAAGAGCCTTGTTTTGCTTGGGATGACGGCCCTGTTGTTGGGTTGCTAGATTAGGTTGGTTTCCCTTAGTGGCATTAGGTGGTGGGCCTTGGTTACCCTGATTACCTTGAGATGGATGGTTCTAATTACCCTCCCCTTGTTCTATTTCTTGGTATTGGGGGGATTGGTTGTGATTTTCTAAGCCTACACTTGACCTTGAGGAGGAGGTTGTTGGTATGGCAGAGGTGGAGGAGGCATGGGGTGTTAGGGCACTCGTTTCGGAGGGGATGAAGTGCTAGGCGGTGCATACATATAGTAAGGAGAGGGGGAAACATTGGTATAAATAGGTGGAGAAACAATTGTCCCTAGCATCAACTGATGCAGATGGGGATATGTGCATGATGTGCTTGATCCTGGATAAGTGTTGCCATGAGAAGTATTGGGGGGGGGATAGGTGTAAGAGGAACTGGTCCCCCCTAGGGTTGACCATAACTCATTAGAGGTGGAGAATCTGGTTGAGGCTAATGGTGTGAAATGGATCCAATGATACCATTAGCAATATAAGATGCCCCTAGTGCATTAGCAGCACCAGGCTGAGGCAAATCGAGAATGACAATACACACATATCCCAATTGTGCATAGATTAGGTCATATTTCGAAGCTACTTGGAATGCATCTTGCTTAGTCTGGGGGAAGTGGGAAGAGACATCTTTACCAATGGGGGCGAAAAGTGATTTAAGGAACCATTCCATGTATACATGGTCTTTGAATTCAGTAGATTTACATATGATTCTCCTTCTATGCCATTCTTAAACATGGTCAGATAGGTGGGTGGAAGAAGTTTGAAGAAAAGAGGTCAAGAGTTTGGCACTAATGTCATATCAGTGGGGTAACTAGAAGTACAACATAAAATATTTGGCTAGAGTTATGAAAGTGGAATGGGAGGCATGTATTTGGTCCATATACAATTCGGCGGTAGCTCCAGTAAGGGTGCATTGGAACAAACGAAGATGAATGGAGTCTTCAATGATGGAATTAAATGAATACCACATATGAAATGAGCGAACATGATTTGTCAGATCTTCTCCAGGATTACCTTCAAACTTAGGGATGTATGAAGGAAGCTTGGTAAGCATAGCAGGACAACTGGGGTCATGGAGTAGAGGGTCATTGATGAGCTTAATAAAATCAGGGAGGCTCAAACCAACCATAAAAGGAAGCAATGTAGTAGGAGTGACCATACCGATAGAGGTTCCACTTGTGGGGTTACTTGGGTTACCACCTGGGTTTCCCGCACCTATGTTGGTGCTTAACTTGGTGGAAATACAAGGTCGGGAAGACGTGGAATTAAAGGAAGAAATGGAAGAATTAGCAGAACCAAATTCATAATGAGGACTCAATGGAGGACTAGGGGGATGAACTCTAACTCAACGGGGAGGAGTAAGATGTCCTAAAGACTGGGGGCGAAGACCACGAAGTCTCCATGATAAATGCCTAGGGGGCATAATTGTGTCAAGACAAAGATGGCTCAAGTGTAAACTAACTATATTAACATGCTACTCTAATTCAAGCAAACATGTCCTATCAAAGGAAAATGGAATCTAGCCTATAGGTGATCCAAATCCTCAAGCAAGTCCTAAATATATTGTTTTAGATGGCCTTCCAAATAATTTCTTACTTGATGGAATCTGATTCTCACAAGCAAAGTGTCCAAAGAAAGGTGGGGTAGAGAATCAACTACTGCCCACAACCAGTCCTATAAGGTGTTTTCCTAATATTAGTCACTATGGTTACCTTTGTCCCACGAATGTGGTTGAGTCTTAAGCTTCTTGGTGATCATCCACCACACGAGATTCCCTACCGCAGGTTGGGTAGCCCCGAGGAGAACTACTCACATGATGACCTAGCCTAACCCCCACTGAATCGGGTTTCTGATGCACTCCAAATTTGGACCATGAGATAGTGAAGGATTTTAAGCTCCATAATATGTCAAATTATATGTCTCAATGTAAGTGATTGATGGGTTTTATTGGAAGCCTATCCCACTGATCCTACACCTAAATTACAAAGATCTTTTGGCTCTACTGCCCAAGTGGGCTTAATCTATGTGTGCTTATTATTAAGTAGTGTGTTTCAAGTCTTGGCTTGGAGGTGTTAACCAAGATCGCGTCCACTTAGGGTGTGAATGTGTGAAAATGATGTGTCAAGTGGATGAGTTAATTGAGCATGTTTTATGATGCCATATTCTACTGAAAATAAAGTGATGAAAAACTATAAATAATGCGGAAAACGTATGTAAAAATAAATAGAAAATCAAGCACACAAAACCCCACCCAAAAAGGCTAAGCAAGAGAAGGAAATAAAGTTACTCAAATACACATAAATTTCCTAAAAGATCTAATGTCAAAGGGACTATGATCTAGAGGTGCCAATCTGCTATAAATGGTGCAGACAAACAACAAAAATTATAGGTGAAAATTGTTGCAAAGGATAGGAAAGAAGCTCTAAGACCTATGACACACAATGGGATCCTAAGGGGGAAGGAAATAATAAACTCAAAAGGGAGTTAAAATGATGAAATAAACTATCCTAAAGGGCTATTACAAAGTGGATCAAGCCTTGAAAATTAATGGTTGAAAATGTTGAACACTAGACTCCTCAACTAAGACAATCTCTTCCTAAAATCGTGGAGGTGTATTATAAACCCTAGGGGGATTTTTTCCTTCCTCAAAGAGAAAAACTAAGAGATTATAGGCCTAGAAGAGATTCAAAAGGACATAAGAAACCCTTACCAATCCATGCATAACACTCTCAGAAAATCTAAATAAATTCTAAAAAAAAAAAACTATAAAAAAATCAAAACACAGGTACCCACCTGAAAACAATGGAAAACATAGAAATCCAGCTAAAAAGGGCATTCTGGAATGTGTATCTACGTCTGAAAAGTTTTTTTTTCTCCTAGGACTCTTGAAACAGATATCGCATAGATTTTTCCATCTCCTACTCAGCTGGTGCCTGTGACCTGCAGAAAAAAACGAAAAACCACTAGAATCCCAAAAAATGATAGAAAAAATAGAGGGATGAAAATAGAAATTGAGAGTCTAAAAATGGGTGAAGAAAATACTAAAAACCACTGAAATAAGAGTCACCAAGGATATGAATTACTACACCAACGGAGTCGCCATTTTTTGACAACAAATGTAGCTAAAGACCCAGTGGAGTCGCCATTTGTTAGTGTAAAGATTTCGGGAATATGTACCAAAAATACTTCACTTAAGTCACTGGTGACAAGTGAACCTAACAATAATATGCGATTTCCTACACTTTATATATACAATAATAAAACGAGAAAATCCTACAACAAAAAGATTGTATGCGATCCAAAACAGAAAACAACCATAAATATTCGATGTAACAACCCAATAGAATAAGACTTGTATATGAATAATATTTTATTAAAACACGTGGTGAAGGAGATCTGTTGGATGGTGTTGTCATTGATGTCAATCCATGGATTTGACTAGGTTTGAATTTGACCAAAAACGCCATCCATTGATTTCAAATGGTTAATGAAAACTTCTTAGTAGTTGTCGGATTACATCAAGATGATAGTTATACTGTTGGATGGTTAAAAACCCAAGTCCTAGGGTTTGGGTTCCCTGGACTAAGGATGTGCCAAGACTTTTTCGAGGGTTTTTATAGGTTAAATCATTGATTTTGTGTCAGATATCCATTTCATTATATTCTCCTCGAAAATATGTTTCTGTTGACATGTGGTACACCCCGAGAGGTCTCTTGGTTTGAGAGATATTCACAATTGAAGATAGTGACCCCAGTTTTTGCCCAGTCTTTTGGCTAAAACCCCCAAGGGTAGTGACATGACACCTCCTCCTACGGTTATCAATATGAAATTGTTTATCATTGTAATCTGACCCCATATAAGTTACATAACTTCAAAACCAAAGACAATGAATCAATCATTGACTTAATACACTCATGTGTAACCTACAAAACACACCAAAGAGGGTTAGTGTACAAATTCCTTAGAGCATAAACAAACAAATTTATATAACTTATAAAATAAATTAACCATACCTTAAGGAATCTTAGGAAGAGTATTAAATTATTTTTTTATAAAAGGTATCCCTCATATTGTAAAGTCTAATATCTTTCACTCATAAGATTGATGACCTTTCTCACTCTTAAGGCTCACAACCTTTCTTACTTAACACACAAAACATGACTTAATTAAAATTTTAATGTCATAACTCCTTCATGAGGCCCTTTCCTTGTCCTATAATGACCACTTATGAAGTCCCTCTAAACTCTATAAAAGGAGACCTTAAAGCCTCTCAAAACACATTGATTTATCAAGATATTTCTCTGACATTTTATGTGGTATTTCTCTGTAATTTTTGGTTGCCTATAATAGGACAACAAAGGATATAAGGTAGTGAAAGTCTTGGTTTTTTTTTTTTTATTGTACTCCAAGTATCCATCCTCCAATCAACCTTCAAGGTATGTTTCCTTTTTATTGAATATTTGATGATTTGTGCGTTCGTTGAGTGTAGGGCTAGGCTGTGGGCCTTTTCTTGCATTGAACATATGTTAAGTCTATGTCTAAGGTTTCCATAGTAGTTGCATTAGGGCACAAGTGAGGGTTTGTCTTTTGTTTTATGGATATTATAGGAAGAGGCGGGCTAGACATTGAGGTTTTTTTATCTAAGACAACATTCCCTATGATTTTTTGAGGTATTCAGTGTTTTTTTTGTGGCAACCTTTATTGTTATCACAAGCCTTAATCTGAGTCTTTCTGAGGCATATACCATTATTTTCTGGAGCTCAACTCAGATAGAAAAATACCATTGACTTTAAATCTAATCTATTAACAACAATGGTTTAATATTGTGACTTGGCTAGCCTATTATGACAATGGCTTAGATATAACAACTTGTTAATTGTGATCTCATGGACATCAAGTGAAATTGACTTTCAGTTATTAAGTTAATAAGAATTCTATGAAGTATAAACTTAACTATTTGTGACATAATAGTATTACCTACCTTGAGTTGAATGTGATACCTTATTATGGCCTAATGTAATAGCTAGGATAAACCAAATTGATAAATGATGGACAAAAAACTGACAAATTGAAGTTTGACATTAAAATGAGATGTTTTTGACTTGATGACACTTTGATTGTGGCTTGCTTTGACTATGATACTAACATGTAATGAAAAAAAAGTGATGTTGATTGTGACTCTATTTTGAGTTAACATTTACCTTAAGAAAATTAGTAGTATGATGATACTCCTTTTTACTTCTATTGCTCGATGCCTTTACATGACCATGAAAAATTGTTGATTAAAACATTGAATGGGACAGCAAGGGTATTGACCCTAATTTGATGCTTTGATCTTGTCTTGTAACAATGAAATGAATTTACATATTTTTGACATACCATTCAATATCGAATTAACTCATGATTGTTGACTATGAGTTAACTTAATATATGGACATGAACAATATGGTGATTTTTGTGTTGACTTGATTTGCTAGTAACTTAACTCTGTCATAGTAGATTTGTAAACATAACAATTTTCCTCGACTTTGAATTATATTGACATCTCACAACTCTCTAATGATGATTTAAGAATGGATTTTTATCTTAATGATGTTATTTGACTTTAAACATAACAAACACGTGACTCATCAACTTGATCTTAGCTTTCAACATTAGTTGTACACTTAATGTCTCTACAAGTATACTTTGTTATTATCGACAAGAGTTGACTTTGATATGACAAATACTTGAGTTGAAATTATCATGTTGACCTAACTTGACTATAAGGTGACATAAGTATGTTGGCACCTTGACTTTCAAAATGGACTTGACATACTAGATTAAATATATTAATACTTTGGCCTTGACTTTATTATGACATCATAATGTTATCTAGATTTGACATTGAGTTAACCTTGGCATGACAATGTTGTAGTTCTATTGATGACATTAACTTTTAATTTGAGACCTAAGCATTGGATGACAATGATTTATTCAATACCTTTCACTTGACAAGAATGACTTGGCTCATGGGCTTATGACTATATTGACCTAGGGATTCTCTTGTATAACATAGGAATTTGTGTATGATTACATAATTGTAATATTGCATTAAAATGAGTGTTGAAGGAAATATCATCCAGTTGTACAAATTGACGCAAAGATGGACAACAAGGTTTGATCAGCTAAACAACAATGTTTACACATATGTTGGTATCTCTCTGAGGGAAAAAATTTGAGAGAATTAGAGGCAGATCATAGGGATGACCCGAGGCAACTTGGTTTGTGCCATAATATGATAGCAATGCCATATGGTTGCAACATCGTGTGCAACTTGATACAGTGAGGTAGCATGACATATTGACTCTTGATTCATATTCATTCGTGAGCAGCTCATTGTAATGAATTGCAATGATAGCCAACAATTGTGTAGTGATTTGTGGTGACAGTGATATACAATGTGCAGCGATAGTGATGTGTAGTGGAATAGTGATAGCTTGATGCATATCATTGTGCAGTGATTAGTTTGTGGGAATAGTGATCAACAACTACCAGGATTCGACATTTATTCTACATCTTTCTTACATTTATTCTACATTGATTCAGAGTACAGGAGATCCAATGTGAAAATTGTGAAACATGATCTACTGACTCTCCTAGGTGATTGGAGTAACCTTCAGGTTATGGCGTGAGAACACTTCAGGGTGGCAGGGTGGTGCTAGGAAAATTTGTGGCTTGCATAGGGCGTTTTGGTATTCATTTAGTTGTAGCTAATAAACTAATAGGGTAGAAAATCATCCTTTTTGACAACAGTTGGTAAACAGAGTGTTGGAGAACTCATCAGGTTGTGGCTTGATTTACAGGTTGTTGGGGCATTCTTCTGGTTGCAATGAGATATTAGGGTCTAGTAGTTTCCTACAGGTTATAGCTTGTGAATTAGGGGGTTGATGCCTCCCTCAATTGTATCTGAAATCTTGATGTAATCACATTTCTTTTAATAGGAAGAAGACAATTACTAAAGAAGCATTCAGTGGTTTTTGACCCAAAGGGGATTTTCCACCTAAAAATATTTATGTCCTATGTTTTATCTTTATGCATTGTTGTATGGTTTTGTCTGCTGTTGATTATTTTTTATGAACATCTGAAGAAGAACAATAATAATAACTAAAGATTAACTAATTCTCTAAAAAATATTAAAAAGTACTAATTACTAAGAAATATTGATTCACCCCCCTCTCAGTATTTGCAACAATTGGTATCAGAGCTTGGCTCCTTCAGTAACAACTAACCATAGGAAGGAAGTTCTCAAATCGTATATATGGGAAATTCAAAGAAGTAGGTTTAAAGGATTTCAAAGGAAGGTATAGGTACAACAAAATCTGAAGAAAGTGAGTATTGTGTACCAACCCCTGATTTTGATGCGAATAATTACTAGATATGTGAATCCAGGATTGAAGTACATTTGCAGGCACATGGAGCATGGGAATCAATTGCTTATGGAGACACATCTAGCGAAGAATATAAAAGGTACAATTCAAAGGCAAAAAAGCTAATTTTGAATGTTTTTCCAAATTGTGTGGAAACGAAAGTTGGTCAATGTTCAACAGCTAAAGCTCTTTGGGAAAATATTCATAATATCTATTCAACAAAGAAATCGGGTCAAGATGTTACTGAAAATTTGGATACTTCTAATTATGATGAAGAAATTGGAGAAATGAGTAAGAAAGAGTTCCAAAATCAAGTGATCAAGGTGATAAAGGAACTCAAAAGTAAATAGGAAAAGATAATACTTTTGGAAGTAGAATTGAAGACAACAAAATAAATCATCAAAGAAAATGAAGAGTCTGAGAAGATGATTAGCAGTCTTAGAACTCAATTGGAAGAAGTCAAGAATAGAGACACAAAATACCTCAAGAGACAAGTCCAACAGAAGCAACAAGAACTCGACACAGCATTTGCAGAGATTAGTAGGCTCAAACAACAGATGCGGGAAGCAAAAATTGAAAGGAAGGAATCTGATCAAAGATACATATCCGTAGTTGACCAAAATAGAAAGGAATTGGAAACCTGTTTAGTTGAACTAAGCAGGCTTAAGATTGACAATGAGGAGCAGAAAAATAGATACAGGCTCTCAACAGAGAAGTAGAGAAGACCACTCTTCTCAAGCTATAGGTTGAGGAGGTAGAAAAAAGAAGGGAGATCTTGAAAATATGGTTTCAAGAAGATCTTGCTCAAAACAAAGAACTGGATGTAGTGCTTAATGAGATCAACAAGCTCGAAGAAAAGGACCATTATAGGTTATGGATAGGATAGATAAATAATTAGCAAAAAGAACAGGTAAGGCTCCAATTGATGAAGGTACAAGCTCCACATCTTCGCACAATGAGATTGAGAAGATGATTGACCCAAAGAAGAATGTTGTAACTCCTAATAATGATGCCAAAGCAGTAAAGAAGAAAGGACAACAACAAACTATAGTACCGCCTTTAAAGAAGAATGAAAAATCTTCCAGGTATGTTCGTTTATTTAATGGTTTTTTCTGATGTGCTAACTTTGGACATATGGATGGGGATTGTAAAGTTGTTGATAGGTACAACTATCAAGGACCACAACCTCCAAACCAATTATCTAGGTACGCATGTTCATTTAATGGTGATTTCTTTTTATGTGCTAACTAAGGACATATGGCTAGGGAGTGTGAAGTTTCTGGAAGGTACAACTATTATCTACAAAACCCTAGAAGCAAGTTTGTAGGTTCACGAGACAGATACCAAACAAAATCTTCAATGGATGACATTGAATGCTTCAAATGTCATAATTATGGACACATAGCTCATCAATGTAGATACAATCTGGAATCAACCATGAATAAAAATCTTGATGATGAGAATAAGAAGGTTTGGAAAATAAAACAGGTATAGGATGAACAATTACAAGATGAACAAGAAAATAAGGAAGGCAAGAAGGTCTCAACAATTATTCTTTTAGGATCCATAACAGGTCGTAAGGAATCAATAGTTGCTTCGGTTAATGACTCATGTCAAGATGGTATGTTAGATAATACACTATTTTGAAAAATTTGGCTTGTCGACTCCTTGAAATTTGAAGAGGGGGAGTATTACAATAGTATGTGGCACAGGTCTACTATTGATAGATAGTTTGAACAAGATGGTAGCTTCATAACAGGTTTAGTGGGAGAAAAACAATTGAATAATTACAGGTTCACAAAGGAAGGTTTCTCTTCAAGGGAAGCACATAGTAGACACATGTCCATAGGGATCGTAATTGACAAACCATTATAAGAAGGCTTCTCATTAGGGGGAGCACAGGCGGATAACAGGTCGACATGAAGCAATCAAATTATCAGGGGGAGTAACCCTTTTCCATTGATGTCAAAAGGGGAGAGAAAAAACCTGAGGAGGTTGAAATCTAGAGAAGGAGGTGTGGCACGAAGGTAGGGGGAGTTGTACTCACAGGAGGAGTACGTGTGTTGCCATCACTGACAAAGGGGAAGATTGTTGGATGATGTTATCATTGATGTCAACCCATAGAGTTTACTGGGTTTAAATTTGACCAGAAACACCAGTAATTGATGTCAAATGGTTAATTAAAACTTCTTATTAATTGTTGGATTACATCAAGATGGAAGCTATACTACTAGATGGTTAAAAACCCAAGTCCTAGGGTTTGGGTTACCTGGACTAAGGACGTGCCCCAACTTTTTCGGGGTTTTTTTATAGGACAAATAATTGAGTTTGGGTCAGAGATCTATGTCATTATATTCTCCTCAAAAATATGTTTTTGTTGATATTTGGTACGTCTCAAGAGGTCTCCTGGTTTGAGATATATTCACAAATGAAGTTAATGACCCTGTTTTTGCCCATTCTTTTAGCTAAAACTCCCAGGGGTAGTGACATGACACCTCCTCCTACAGTTGTCAACATATGACATTGTTTATCATTGTAATATCACCCCATATAAGTTACATAACTTTAAAACCAAATACAATAAATCAATGATTGACTTAATACACTCATGTGCCACCTACAAAACACACCAAAGAGGGTTAGTGTATAAATTCCTTAGAGATTAAACAAACAAATTTATAGTAATTATAAAATAAATTAACCATACCTTAAGGAACATTTGGAATATCATTAAATTACTATTTTTATAAAAGGTATCTCTCATATTGTAAAGGCTAATATCTTTCACTCATGAGACTCACGGCCTTTCTCACTCATAAGGCTTGCGACCTTTCTTACTTAGCACACAAGACATGACTCAATTAAAATTTTAATGTTGTAACTCCAACATGAAGCCCTTTCCTTGTCCTATAATGGTCACTTATGAAGTCCCTCTAAACTTTATAAAAGGAGACCTTAAAGCCTCTCAAAACACATTGATTTATCAAGATCTTTCTCTAAGATTTTCAATGGTATTTCTCTGTAATTTTCAGCTACCTATAATAGGGCAACAATGGATCTAGGGTAGCAAAAGTCTTGGTTAAATTTTGTTGATTTCACTCCAAGTATCCATCCTCCACTCGAACTTCAAGGTATGTTTCATTTTTGTTCACTATTTGATGATTTGTGCATTCGTTGAGTGTAGGGCTAGGTTGGAGGCCTTTTATTGCATTGAACACGTGTTAAGTCTTTGGATAGGGTTTCCATAGTAGTTGTGTTAGGGCACAAGAGAGGGTTTTTCTTTTGTTTGATGTCTTTTGTAGGAATAGGTAGGCTAGACGTTGAGTTTTTATGATCTAAGACAACATTCACAAGCCTTAATCTGAGCCTTTCTGAGGCCTATACCATTATTTTCTAGAACTCAACTCAGATAGAAAAATAGCATTGAATTTAAAGTTGACCTATTAACAACAATGATTTAATATTGTAACTTGGCTAGCTTATTATGAAAATGGATTAGCTATGGAATCTTGTTGACTATGATCTCATGGAAAACAAATGAAATTAACTTATAATTATTAAGTTAATAAGTGTTCTATAAAGTATAGCCTTAACTATTTGTGACATAATAGTATCACTGATCTTGATTTGAATGTGATACCTTATTATGGCCTTATGTAACAGCTAGGATAAACCAAATTGATAAATGATGGACAAAAAACTGACAAATTGATGTTTGACCTTAAAATGACATTTTTTTGACTTCATGACACTTTGATTGTGGCTTGCTTCAATTGTGATACTAACATGTAATGAAAAACAATTGATGTTGATTGTGACTCTATTTGGAGATGACATTCACCTTAAGAAAATTAGAATTATGATGATACTCATTTTGACTTCTATTGTTTGATGCCTTAACATGACCATGACAACTTGTTGATTGTAACATTGAATGGGACAACAAGGGTATTGACCTTGATCCGATGCTTTGATATTATCTTGTAATAGTGAAATGAATTTACATCTATTTTACAAACCATTCAACATCGAATTGACTCATGGCTGTTGATTGTGATTTTATTTATCTGGACACCAACAATATGCTAATTTTTGTGTTGACTTGATTTGATGTTAACTTAACTTTGTCATAGTAGATTTGTAAACGTGATATTTTACCTCAGCTTTGAATAGTATTGACATCTTACAACTCTCTAACGATGATTTAAGAATGGATTTTATCTTAATGATGTTATTTGACTTTAAACATAACACACATGTGACTCATCAACTTGATCTTAGCTTTAAACAATAGTTGTACACTTAATGTCTCTACAAGTATACTTTGTTGTTACCGACAAGAGTTGAATTTGATATGAAAAATACTTGAGTTGGCATTATCATGTTGACCTGAATTGACTATAAGGTGCCATAAGTATGTTGGCACCTTGACTTTCAGAATGGACTTGACATACTAAATTAAGTATATTAATACGTTGACCTTAACTTTATTATGACATCATAATGTTATCTAGATTTGACATTAACCTTGGTATGACAACGTTGTAGTGTTATTGATGACATTAAATTTTGATTTGACATTTAAGCATTGGATTACAATGATTGAATCAATACCTTTCACTTAACCAAATTGACTTGACTCATGGGCTTATGACTATATTGACCTAGGGTTGGTCTTGACCTAGGGTTTCTCTTGTATAACCTAGGGATTTTTGTACAATGAAATAATTGTAATCTTGCAGGGAAACAAGTGTTGAAGGTAATATCATCCATTTGAACAAACTGATGTAAATATGGACAACAAGATTTCATCAGCTAAACAACGGTGTTTACATGTATGCTGGTAGTTCTACGAGGGTAGAATTTGAGAGCATTAGAGGAAGGTCATAGGGATGACCTAAGGCACCTTGGTTTATGCCATCATTTCATAGCAGTGCCAAATGGTTGCAACATCGTGTGCAACTTAATGCAATGTGGCAGCATGATATATTGAGTCCTGATGCTTATTCATTCATGAGCAGCGCAATGCAGTGATGTGGAGTGATAGCCAACTATTGTGCAGCGATTTGTGGTGACAATGATATATAGTGTGCAGTGACAGTGATGTGTAGTTGAACAGTGATAGCTTGATGCATAAAATTGTGTAGTGATTAGTTTGTTAGAACAATGATCAACAACTACTAGGAATCGACATTTATTCTACATATTTCTTAAAACTATTCTACATTAATTCAGAGTACAGGGGATCCAGTGTGAAAATTGTGAAACGTCATCTACCAAATCTTCTGGATGATTGGAGTCACCTTCAGGTTGTGGCCTAAGAAAACTTCAGGGTGGTAGGATGGTGCTAGGGAAAGTTGAGGCTTGCACGGGGCATTTTGGCATCCATTTAGTTGTGGCTGAAAAATTAACAAGGCAGTGAAGCATCCTTTCTGACAACAACTGGTAAACAGAGTGTTGGGGCACTCATCAGGTTGTGGCCTTATGTACAGGGCGTTGGGGTGTTCTTCTGGTTGCAACATGATATTAGGGTCTAGTATCACCCTACAGGTTGTAGCCTATGAATTAGGGGGTTGGTGCCTCCCTTAGTTGTAGCTGAAATCTTAACGTAATCAATTTTATTTTAATAGAGAGAAGAAAATTACTAAAGAAGCATTCGGTGGTTTTTGACCCAGAGGGGGTTTTCCACCTAAAAATATTTGCATCTTATGTTTTATCTTTTTTCATTGTTGTATGGTGTTGATTACTGTTGATTATTGTTTATGATCATCTGAAGAAGAAAAACAATAATAATTAAAGATTAACTAATGCTCTGGAAAGATTAAAAAGTGCTAATTGCTCAGACATATTGATTCACCCCCCCTCTTATTATTTGCAACAAGATCTACAACATGGGTCTACAAATCCCCCCTTGTGGGATGGGTCCTTTGATGTCCTTGTACTTCAACGATCTATTCTCTCTCTCAATGTGTGAAAAAACCAAAACAAAGAATGGAACTCAAGTGGAAGATCAAATGTGAGAAGACGATATTGGTGATGATGATAATTATCATGGTGAAGAATGAATTGAAAACCCTCTTATTTAATTAAAAAAAAAAAAAAAGCAAACAAACAAACAAACAAAACAAAAAAAATATTGGGTTAATCTCGAAAATGGAAAATAATAAAATAATATTGACCAAATTAATATCTAACCGTTAGGAATGCTTTATTATATTTTTTGGAGAGGGAAAAGATATTCAAAACGGTCAAATATCTTTGTCTAGAAATATTTAACCAATAAAATGATTTATTAATTATTTTGCAAAGATTAATATTAGTGTGAAATTGAAATAATTATTAAATAGTGATTTAACAATTATTGCAAAAATAGAATTAAGAATAATAAATAAATAGTGATTTATTTAACTATTTTTAGGTGATTTAGTCAAATGTGACAAGGAATAATTATCAAACAATGATTTATTCAATTATTCTCATGGGGTTTTTAATCATAAATAATTTAATAAAAATGGTTTACTAAATTATTTCCCATGGTGAAAGTAATTTTGCTATGGTAAAATTAATCCCACATGGTACATTTCGATCCACCAAGTTAGAAATGGCTAGGTGATCATTTTTTAGGTGATAACAAGAGGTTTTCATGAGAATATTATCCTTTTGGATTCCCTATTCAAGATACTAATACCAGTGCTACCATGAAAAACATTTCCCCATCCATCCTCCCTAACTTCAATGGGTTAAGAAATAAGGATCCAGAAATATTTCTTTTTGAGTTTTAGGTACTATGTAGATCCTACATCTATTTACTTGGTACTCAAAATTAAAATTGTTTCTTGCCACGATAAAAGATGGGGCTCCTAAATGGCTCATGGGTCTAGGGACAAATTCTATAAGGACATGTGATGACATGAAATGAGTATTTTTAGAAAAATATGAAGATTATTGTATACATCATGACCTTAGAGATGAAGTCTTTAAGATGACCCAAAGAGAGGATGAAAGCCTTGAATATTTAGCGGAGGGGCTTACTTGAAATTTCAAAAGTACTACATTGCATGATTTAGGATTAGACACATTAAAAATTCTCTTACTAAAAGCTATAATGGATGAATGGATTGATCTTCTTAACTTGAAGGGCAAAAGAGATGTGTCTCAATTGTCATTTCAAGAGATCTGTGAATTGTGAAATCACATTTCAAGAGGGAAATCAAAATATGGCAGGAACTTGAGAGATCCAGTTACGTCACGAGTAACCTATATTTAGGAAGAAACGTGCATTCTCAAAATTTCCTCTTGATAGTGTTGAAATATGTGTTATATGTGCAGAATGCTACAAAGGAGTGCCCTTCAATACCTGGACTTAAAGATGTTTACCAAGAAGAAGCTAGGACAAGTCAAACATAACAACTTTGTTATGTTACTCCTAGAAGGCCTTGGAAGCCTCAAAAAATAGGTATGCCACAATATCCCAATTCACAATATAAATCTTATGCACAACCACAAAATAATTGGAATACACCCCTACCATGGAAAACCTGGGCACCTCAGCCACAAAAACCATCTTGGACACAAGGATGGAAAGATTCTTATGGTAGAAATCCCCAGTATTTTGAACCTTTCCAACAACAATACCCTCAATACCAACCTCAGTATTATTCTCCACCCCAACCTTCAAAACCTATATAACTAGATTTTCAACCTCAATTGACTTCAAGTCAACCCCTTTCGTTACCATCCAATTCGCTTCCTTAGAATATAATCAAGTACCTGCACAACCACTCCCTAATCCCAGTAATAAACACCTCAACAAACCATCTATAATGTTGAGGCGCAAAATTTTGAAGATTTTATGATAGCTCCTCTAGATTTAAATGATTTCCAACTTATATATATCCAAGTTTTGCAAAAGAAAACACCTATAGTTGTCATTCAAGAATATAAATAGGATAAAATTCCTAAAAAGGAGACATATCCTGATCGGGAAAAGACCCATCTAAAGGAAGATATTCCTACACAAATAGATGACAACCAAATAAAATCAACTCCTACAATCCGTATAGTTGAACAACCATCTGTATCCTTGCAAAATCCTCCCTTTCCCAAGGGACTTCAAATTGATAAAGGAATAGAGAGGAAAACAATTTTACCTGATTATAACATGTTAGATGAATTGAAAAATATTTGCATCAAATTTTTTTTTATTCAAGTAATAAAGGAAATACCTATATTTGCAAAGACAATAAAGGATTTGTGTATCAAGAAACCAAGAAGAAAAATAAAAAACATTGAAAAATATAATTGGTACGAAAAATTGCAGATATTATAGTGGAGAAACCAACAATTGAAAAATATTTAGATTTAGGTAGCCCCATTGTAAAAATCCATATCAAAGGTATTGAAATGCCAAATACTTTGATTGATTTAGTGTAACTATCAATATCATGAGTAAAAATACTATGGATCAATTGAGGTTAACCAATATTCAATATACCCCAGCTTTATTGCAATTAGAAGATAAATCTATTATCAAACGTGATGGTATATTAGAATATGCATCAATATCCCTAGATTCATGGGAGTATGATGTTTAATTTATGATATTAACTCCCAAAAATAATCTAGGAGGACATCCATTTATTCTTGGTAGACCACAGTTAGCTACAACTAATGCATTCATAAGTTGTAGGTTTCGTGATATGTTTATTTCTGATGAAAATATCACTAAAAGGTTCATACTATATCCACCTACATAAAAAATAAATGAGATATAAAATGAAGTTTGTATTGAGTATGATGATGATGAAGAATTTGAAAACATTCAACTAGTATTAACTATTTCACAAAATGAGGAGGAAGATTAGCTAGTAAATTTAATGAACAATCATTATTTTTCTTCATATTGTGAGAAAAATTGTTGTGTACATATACTAGATCAAACTTTTCAGGAAGATTATGGAATTGAATATTTTTCATCTCAATAGTCCGAAATATCATTAAACTCTATGGAAAAGTTTAACAATTATTTGGTATAAATTTATCAAGGTAAAACATTAAATATTAATAATAACGTGGAAGAATTTCAAAAGAAACAGTTGATAAAGATGCTACAAAAACATTCCTCTGCATTTACATGGGAATATATTGACATGAAAGGAATTGATCCAAATACATGTATGAATCACATTTATATACAAGAAAATGACAAACCAGTTAGACAACCTCACAGAACAATGAATCCTAATCTTAGGAAAATTGTTAAAAAAGAGTTACAAAAATTGCTTAATGTGAATTTCATTTACGCAATTTTAGATAGCCAATAGGTTTCACCCTTGGTAATTGTGCCTAAGAAAAATGGAAAGTGGAGAGTATGCATAGATTATCAAGATTTAAACAATGCAACTCTAAAATATTATGTCCCACTACCTTTTATTGATCAAGTATTATATACTTTGGTAGGGAATATATATTTTTCATTTCTTGACGGTTTCAGTGGATACAATCAAATTCAACTTGCACCTAAAAATCAAGACAAAACAACTTTTACATGTCCATGGGGCGCATATGCTTATAGGGTACTTCCTCTTGGTTTATGGAATGGACCTATTACATTTTAGAGAAAAATATTATGTATCTTTTTTGACTTGATCCATGATTGTGTAGAGGTTTATATGAATGACTTTATTGTCTATGGGAATACTTTTGAAGAAGTTATGCAAAAAATAGAAAAAGTCCTTATTATATGTAAAGAAACTAATCTTTCATTGAGTAATGAAAAATGATTTATGATGTTTTACGAAGGAATCGTTTTGGGCCATCATATTTAGGTGTTGCAATCAAGGTGGATACATCAAAAGTTGAGGTCATTTCCAAAATTTCAGGACCAACATGCCAAAGAGATGCTAGAATTTTTCTTGAATTTACAAGTCACTATAGAAGGTCTATAGAAAACTTCACAAAGATAGCTTCACCACTTTTAAAATTTCTCACATGGGATTGTGAATTTTATTGGAATTCTAACTGCCAAAAAGCTTTTGAGTTATTAAAACAGAGAATTTCTGAAGCACCAATTTTAAGAGGACCAAATTGGTCCCTCCCATTCCATATTTCTATGATGCTTCAGATACAACTTTGGGAGATGTATTGGGACAAAAAAACTCAACTTCTTATGATATTTACTATAAAAGTAAAAATTTGACTCTTGTAGAGTTAAATTACATAGTCACAAAAAAAGAGTTTTTAGTTGTTGTTCATGCCATTAATAAGTTCAGACATTATATCATTTGTTATGAGACTTTCATTCATACAGATCATTCTGCTATTATATATCTAATGAACAAACCAATTACTAATTGTATAATTACTATATGGCTTTTATTATTGCGAGAAATTGATATTACCATTTTAGATAGGCCAGGAAAAGAAAGCACAACTGCAAATTTCCTTTGATAATGATGATACTCCTGTAATAGATAATTTTTTCTGACAAACATATTTTTGCAATATCTAATAAAACTCCTTGGTTTGAAAATATTGCTAAATATTTGGCCATAGGGAAATTTCCTCCATAATTATAAACTAGAGAGAGACAAAACGTCATCAAAGCCAGTGCACCCTATTCTTGGATAAAAGGATAATTGCACTGAATAAGACCTGATTTGATCATTCAAATATGTGTTTTAGAAGCTAAAGTACTTGAGATATTAAAATCATGCCATGATGAGCCATGTGGAGGACACTTTTTTGATAGGATAATTGCATATAGAGTACTTCTTTTGGGATATTATTGGCCTTCCCTTTTCAAGGATGCAAAGGAATATGTCATGAGATGTGATGATTGTCAAAGAATGGGAAGACCCATCCAATTAGATGAGATTCCTCTACAACTATAGGTACTAATAGAACCATTTGAAAAATGGGCTCTAGATTTTGTCGAACCCTTCAATCCTCCATCAAAGAAAAAGAGGTACATACTTGTTTGTACTAATTATGTTACCAAATGGTAAGAATCTAAGACACTTATTTTTGCTACTGAAAATGTTGTTGTTACATTTCTTTTTGAGGATATCTTCATTCGATTTTGTGTTCCAAGCGAAAGTATGAGAAATTAGGGTGTTCAATTTACATCTAAGCTGGTGTAGAAGATTATGGAGTAGTACAATATTAGGCATCACAAATCTACTCCATATCATCCATAAGACAAAAGAGGGTGTTTAATTTATATCTAAGTTGGTGCATAATATTATGGAGTAGTACATTATTAGGCATCACAAATATACTCCATATCATCCACAAGACAAGTGGAATCTACCAACAAATTACTTGAAGCTATATTGACCAAGACTATACATCTACATAGAAGAGACTTAGAATATAGGCTTCTAGAAGCACACTAGGCATATTGTACCATATGGAGAAATACTATTGGACATACTCCTTATGAACTTGTCTATGGGAAACAAGTTTTTCTTCCTATTGAATTCTAAGTGGAAACCTTCAAGACAACAACAAAGTTGGGCTTGATCTCTCTGAAGCCCAAAAATAAAGGATGACACTATTGAATGAATTAGATGAGATCTAAGAAGATGCCATGCAAAGAACAAGTGTAATCCAACAACAGAGGAAAATGTGGCATGATAAATTTATGAAAGTTAGAAATTTCAAGTGAGGTGATTGGGCTCTTCTCTTTGATTCCAAGTTTATATGTTTTCAAGGGAAATTTCAAACACATTGGCTTGGTCCCTATGAGATCAAAATTGTTTTTGATAATGGAGAAGTTAGAGTTAAGACTATTGATGAGGAAGGGATCACTTTCCTTGTCAATGGACATAGATTAAAGTTATATCATAAGCCTTTGACAAGATAAGAGTTTGTTAAAAATCTACAAGAAAATTTTGATCTGAAGTTGGTACAAAACAAAGATCTTCCAAAAAAAAAATATATAATATATATATATATATATATATATATATATATAGTAAAGAGAGAAAAAAAGGAAAAAATAATAATAAAAGCATAGTTATGAAAACCAACATTGTTGGCATTCATATGTAGAAAATCTTAGTTGAAAACCAAAGGATCCTTGGTAACTTAGATTTTCTCCTTTCCTTTCCTTTCCTTTTTCCCATTTCTTGTATCCGTTGCAAAATAAATTTTCAAGTTCAAAATAATTTCTTTGAAGAATTTGTTCTCTTTTAAAGAAAACTCATCAGCAATCATCAACACCATCAGTCATCATCAACATCTAGCATCAGCAAGTCTTAAGAAGCAACAAAGATTTGAAGGATTGCAGATAAATCTCAAAAATTGTCATCATTCTGCAATTGATTTAACATTTTGTAAATATTTCTTTTGAGATACACCTTGGAGCTGCATGCAGAAAAAATTAGAGCTTAAAAGAGAGGTATGCATCATAAGGTAACGATATGAATGGTTAATCAATTTCATTAAATTAAAAATTATATTTCTTTTGATTTGATGAATTTATTACAAGATTTAAACGGACTTATGAATTAATGACATACATTTATTCTATTGATGGCCTTAATCATTACCATTCCACATCATCTCGCATTCCTATTATTTCATTACATCATATCTAGGAATCTCCTTATCGCATACAAATAACTCAAATCCCAATATCCATGATGATATTAATGGATCAAATCCAAACAATTGCGGGTAATTGTGATTTAAAAAGGAGAATCCTACTCCAATACCACCACCTTAAATCATTCATACCATTTTAACCTCACCATTATTGAATTTCATCCATTTTTCCACTCATTTTTGCATTGACATTGTTGAAAGGGACAATTTGGAGGTGAAACTTCTTCACAAGGATGGGGTTATTGTTCATCATGAGTTGGTAGGAGAGAATTTCCTGAATGTTTACCCTCAAGTCCAAGAACAATTGTAGAAGGTGGGATGGCTCGGGTTCTTTGAAAAGTTTAATGGGCATGACATTGAAGTACCGAGAGCATTCGCCCAAGCCTTTAACGGAGTAGAGGCATAAATTGAAGGCATCAAGTTGAAATTGATTGAGTCTTTCATCGATGAGGGAAAAAACTTCCAATGAGTAGTGAAAGTTGGTTCAAGAACCATAACATTTGAAGTCCTTTCTCCATAATGCAAGTATGGATATCTCGACCTTCAAAAAGAGTATTCTTGTCTCTACACTCAAATCCAAATGGAAAAAATTATTATTAGCGTTAAAAAATTCCTCACATGTGAAGGGATGTATGGAACCCTACTCTTCTACCATGCTAGGTTGTTAATGCACGTTATCAAAGGAAATGAGTTGAATTTTCCATATTATCTTAGATGGAGCTTGAAGAAAATGGCATTCAATGTCCAAAGAGACTCTAGAAATATAGACCGTGCCTTGTATCATCATGGATTAGTAACCATCCTTGTAAATTTAAGTATAATTTAAGATTAATGTGATAATTGTGGGATTTTCTTGTGATAAATCATTTTAACGAAAGTGCAAATGAAGAAGAGGTCAAGAACACTAGGAGGAGTTGAAGGAGGGTTTCTACAAATCTTAACCCCAAACCTGAAGTTGGAAAATATGAGAATTTGATTGTAGATAATATGGTAGAGATAGAGGTTACTAATATTGAATATGCAGGGGATGATATCACATTGAGAGAACTGGAAAAACAAGTTGAACCTTCCAGGGGTCGAGCGGGGAAGAAAGTAGAAGAAATGAAAAAGGAATCAGAAAACTTTAGAAGAATGAAATCTAGAAAATAATAGAAACAAGAAGAGTTACCAAAAGAAGACTATGAAAAATATTAGAAATAGAATAATAAGAGGAAAAGTGTTCAAAAGACAATGGAGTCTATATATATAGAAAGGAAGAGGAGGATATTGACTAGAAGCACGACCAAACAAGTTATCCATGGTCCACCTGAGACAATACAAATTTATGAGGCATAAGAAGAGGCACAAGAGACCTCTACAAGGAAGACTCCAAAAGTACATTTCTTCCAACAACAAGTATATGATTATTTTGAAACATTAAAGAGGCACGGTAGAAGGTAAATTCTCCTCTCGAACCATAATTTCATGAGGATATTCAACATGATGATACTCCTATGTTTGAACAACTTAAGAAGAAGTAAGTATTCCTTCTCCTAATTAAGAACATGAATCCATTAGATCATTGAGGTAGAAGGTTTATGAACTTGATATATTAAATCAACATATAAAGGACGAGAATCAATTGGTAAAAAATAAAAATGACACTATTCTTCTCATAATGTGTTATTGGTATAAGAAAAATCAAAAGCGCAAGAGAAACAATGAGATTATCAGACAAAAGATCAGAGGATTAAAAAGGGTTAATGAGAAAGCCAAGGTGGTCGTTGAATGTAAGTAGCAAGGGAGTACGTACAAATTTGGATGTTTTGATCTAGGCATCCGAGGAATTCCTATGAAAGACATCACCCCAAATTTTGAAATTTTTTCATTCTCAAATGCATGAGGACATGCAAAGTGTTCAACGTGGGGGAATGTTGAACCTCTAATTTCTCCTCTTTTTGGCAATTTATCTTCCCTTTTCTCACTTATTTTCTCACATGTTTCCATTCATTTTCATCTTCTACATGGATTAAGAGTCATTCAGGTCATGCAATTACATTGAAAACGTATCTATCCATCATCAAATCAGAATCCATATTTTTTCTTTGTGAAAATGGTTTAACTAGACAATAGCTACTAAAATGTGCATTTTCTGTAGCTAACCTAATATTCCATAGCTAGATCCATAGTTCTATAGGTTTGCACATGCAATCGATCAGCCAAAGAATATGAAAAGATACCAAAAGTTTTCAATATGGAAATCCACCTATTGGTTACATATGGAAGTTCATAGGATGTGTTATGAAACCAGCTCAAGAAAAGATAGAAAATATAGATCAATGCCTTAGAATTCAGCCTCTTCGAGGGGGAAAC
>APFE031127582.1:16956-27760 GCA_000404065.3 Pinus taeda | reverse complement strand
ATCTGTAATATCCATGTGGCAGGATCCTTGCCATCAAAATTCCTCATATCGATTTTTGGAATATGGTGAGTCTTAGATCCAACATTATCATCTATGGAATCATGATTAACATTTCTTTTATTCTCATCATGAGTTTCCTTTAGTACCCTTTCACCCTTAGTGCCCATTTCTTGTAGCAACTTATTCATATTTATCTTTAATTCGTCCATGTCTGTCTTCAAATCTATCTTCAAATCATCCATCTTAGCTTCCACGTCAATCATCTTAGCTTCTACGCCTTTCTTTAAACATTCCATCTTAGCTTCTACACCTTTCTTTAAACCATCTATCTTAGCTTCTACATCTTTCTTTAAACCATCCATCTTAGATTCTGTTCCTTTTTGTGTAAGGGACAGTTGTTGCACTTGGTCTTGTAATTTTGATATATCATGTTGCATTTCTTCCTCTTCTTCATGAGTCATGCTAGAGCTTTCAGGTTCCTTACTAGGTGTTTTCATTTTCTTTCCTCGAGGGCATCAGTTACCGATAATAATGCTCTACTATGCCCTTTGAATTCCTTCAAAATAAATTTCAAACCAATCTTAAGCAAAAATTTAAAAGAATCTACACACCTTTTTTTTACTTTGTAGGAGCTCAATATTGCCTCTGATGTGTCTCTGTACTTTCCGATAACCTAGTTCTAAATTTGTGACCTGTAGTAGCCCTTTGTGTCCTCTTTCCGATGCCACAAGTCTGACCCAAATTGGATTCTCCAAGGAAGAGTTATGTGAAATCTCCCACAGTGACTTGATTATAGACTAGTTCAGTAGAGTGAAATTGTACGACATACCACGAGTCACTGTTTCGACTTTTGGATCTGAAAAATGCATACAAGAAACTACAGTCCGTCCTATTTCTGTACCTTCTGACAAAATTTCAATCCGATCCCCAGAGAGAAAGTTATGACGATTTTACCCAGGTCACCTGTTTGGAATGTAATTCAGGAGTCTGCAAAAAGACCAACTTCCTCAGATCATATCTCCACAAATATAGCACGAAAAGCTCTAAAATTAGGACCCAAGATTCAGAGCAGTTTCTTCTCAAATGGGTTTTTTTTTCAACTTCTGAAACATCACAAAAAAAAAAAAAAGAAAGAAAAATGTTATAGTGAAAATTCCACGATGACTTGTTTGGAGCAGGGAAACCCTAGAATCCAAAGCTCTGATACCAAATGTTATGAAACCAGCTCAAGAAAAGATAGAAAAGATAGATCAACGCCTTAGAATTCAGCCTCTTCGAGGGGGCAACCTCCTTTACATTACATAAATGAACAATTCTTTGATGATTCAAATGACAAACCTCCTTTCTATGTATAGGAGTCTAAGGAGTAATTATTCTAGCCGACCTAACAATAATTTATATAGAGCCACAAAAATTAACCATTAGGGGGATTCTATGGGCACAGTAATAACCAATATGGGGGCAATAGGGGCACAACAATATTAATAAGGGGTATAACTACAATAGTAATGGGGTAATCACTAGTATTATAGGGACCCAACAAGATGGGTGTATCTCATTGGTCAAACCTATGGTCAACATAGCTATGTCACACCTATAATGAACAAAATATCAAGTGACCGGTTCTACAATCAAGTGAGTGAAGATTATTACCAGGCAAGCAATATTTGGGGACCATATTGAAGTTGATGGTGTGTCAAGAAGTGTCTTCTCGTGATTCGTTGCTTAAGATTTGAACATGAGAAGTGAAACTCCTATTCCAATTCAAGGACTTAAATGTCGATTTCAATTCTAGTTTCTAGGAAACAATTTCTCTATTTGTTTAACTTTTAAAACATTATAAAAATACTCCATTTGTAAGTGAAACACAGATTAGAGATTATTATTATTTTTGAAGTTTATTATTGTAAAGACTTTGTTTACACATTGCGAATAATATAAGTTTTTCTCATGGTATTCTCGCAATTTTTCTTAGCGATTCTCTTGTGATCCGAGTTTTCAACACCTCACATTCGTCGAGAGGGACCCAATAAAGACATGTGAGATTAGTGTAGATGTTTTTAATTCTTTGTATTTGATTTCCTTATGCTATGCATTTAGATTTGAACTTTATTTCATTTATATGCTCTATTTCCGGGTGGAGTTTATTTCACCTTTTATTTATTTATCTTTGCTTCTATAGGTCAAGCACTTGGTAATAAATAAAAAATAATAAAAAAGATTTGCTTTCTAGCTTAGTATGAGATTTATCTTTGATAAGTTATTATTAACTCTGGTTTAGTATGTGCACACTAGTAATCTCTTAGGCTTCAATCACTTTAGTTTTTGTCAATTGATTTTCGATTTTGGAATAACATTTCATTGGTATCAATTATTGTTTCCTAGAATAGTTTTAATTCCCAAGTATCATAGTATAGCTTTGCTTTCACAAAATAATAATTTAGATTTACTTTCAAGTCCTAAAGATTATATTAAAAAAATTTCAAGCTCCATAGATTAGATTTATTTCCCAAGTCAAATAGTTTAGATTTCCTTTCAAAGTTCAATAGAATGAGATTTCATTTCTTGCTCAATATAATAGAATTTTGAAGCTTTCACATTTGCATAGTTTGCTTTGAATCTATTTATTTTTCAAGTCTTGAATTTGGTGATTTATTTGATTTCATTCTCTAAGAAAGAACGTGTGTGTGTGTGTGTGCTCACCAAGATATTTTCATAAGTAGGATTTATTTGCATCACACAATTAGAATACGTTTATTTCCAAATAAAATTTGATAGCCTAGAATATATAGTGCAAGTATACTTCTCAAGTTCACAAATCCCAGATTGATAATTTAATGAAAGTAATTTAACCAATAGTTAAATTACCCAACAAAAAATACAACTAAAAGTGGTTATAGCTTGTCTAAAGTTGGGTGGAGAGTTAGAGTTCCAATCTCAGTTTCCAGATCTCTTATAATATAAGAATTCTCTTATGTTTGTATGCATGTGATTATCATGTCTCTGTTTATTATGTTGAAACAATGTCATCATAATGTTGAGGTGTGTTGTTTTCCTGCATGAATAAGGAATATCAATATCTTGTGTAAATATTTTAAGGAATGGTCGATTTCCTATGGTTATTTCTGAGCTTGAAATTAAGCTAGGATTGCTTGAGCATGAGGATATGGGAATATTTGTTAATGAATAATTAGTTGCATTGAAATGTTTGAATATCTGGCCACTATGCCGATGAACTATTTAGGTTAACAATAAGGAATGTGATTTCTTGGATAGAATTTATCCTTGAAAATTTTCCTAGGAATGGTTTATCCCTGTATCCTTCCTCAAATTGCAAATTGGTCTAAATGACTTTTGTATGAAGAGGCAAACAACCTATATTAATTAATTAGATGATAGTATGAAAATGATGTAGCCATTAGACCTTTGTTTATTTGGGCTGAGTTGTTGCAAAGTTGAGAAGATATAGCATGTTGTTATATGTGTGTGTGTGTGTACACTGGATTAAAAGTTGTGGCCGAGCCTTGGAAAATTTCAGCAGGGATATCCCAAACTGGCTTGTATACTTGTTGTATGTATATTATAAAGCCACCCACACTTGGAGCGCTAGTAAAGGCCTAATGATTTCGCGTTGATAATTGGTAATGTACTCGAGGCTAGAATTCTTAAGCCCAAAGCAGAGGACTTCGAAAGGAAATGAATTAATCATCTTCGATTATGTGACTAGGTGTGGTGATCGAGCATTTGAACAAGGACAAATATGTGTTGTCAAAGAGATGAACACTTATATATGCACACGTGTCCTGGAGGTTTTACCTCAGAGAATTGAAGGGGAGCCCCAAGGGGAACTATAGGGATTTTATTCCCGGGGTGACTTTTTGTAGTGGGACCGGGATTTGGTTCATCCCATGTAACTCGG
Organism: Pinus taeda; assembly: GCA_000404065.3. Lineage (NCBI taxonomy): Eukaryota > Viridiplantae > Streptophyta > Pinopsida > Pinales > Pinaceae > Pinus > Pinus taeda. Next base: position 23,841 of record APFE031127582.1, on the reverse strand, counting down.
AAGAGGACCCCATATGTTTGTAATATGATTAATGCATTTAACCGTGCCTTGGAGGGTCTGGTGGGACCCATGGCTAGCTTGGCAGGATTCCTGGCCAAGAGCGACACACACACACACACACATATATATTTGTTAGGTTGAATGATGATTAGTGTTGGTGTGATGTGGGGACCAGAGTAGGACATGTCACCCCTATGTTTTTTCTCCAATGGTATTTTGTAGTGTTGGGTACCAAATGTTGAAATATGTAACTAGGTTTGGTCATCATAATGACATATGTAATCGTGATTTTAAGTATTTAATAAAGAGAGAAAAATAAATTTATTATTTGTATTCTTGAGGCATGGGTTTCATGCTCAGGGGAAATTTATTTTTAGGTCAAGCACCCATTGAGTGCTATTAGGTTTGTCATAAATTCAATTGAGTCATTGTCATGTATTAAAAACCTAATTGGGCATGTTACATATTGTAAAGAAAAAATCATTGAGTCAAAATAGAGTCAAAAGACCCTCTAAGACCTCGTCATCGCACAAAGATCAAGTCGACCTACATGAAGGGACAAGTCAACCTCAAGATAGAAATTCATAACCCTCACAATCTTATAAATAAGAATGAATTCGACCTCATTTGGATACCAACTCAAGCAAGTTCGATCTCCATAAGATAGAAGCTGGAAAAGGATGAAGAAGGAAAAGTTCAAAGTTTTGGGCATGTCTCTCTCTTTTTAGGGTTTCTACAGTTACTGAGAAAAACGAAAATTTGAAGCTGTGAAGCTACAAGGTCAAAGCTATGTAGCTTCTTCTAGGTTGAAGCTACTTCTAGGTTGAACTTGTGAAGCATCTAGGTTGAAGTAGTTGAATTTGCATCAAGGTCGAAGTTGCAGAAATTGTTGTTGGGGTTGAAATTGTTGGAGAAGTTGTTGGAAGGTCAAAGTTTGTTGTTGAAATCTATTCAAGAAGGAAAAATATGAATTGGTCTTGGAGGGTATTGGTTAAGGGTTATAGGTCTTGGAATTCGTCAATTGAAGTTCTATAAGAAGAGAAGAATTTTGATGGGTTTTCCTCTTAGTTGGAAAGGTTTTGGCCCTAGCTGATTGCCTACATCTTGTGTCCTAATGTCTCACTGTTCTTTATGATTTGGTAGCTATTCGACGATAGAAAAAAATAATAATAATAAAGGAAAGAATAATTTAATCAAGTAAAGTAAACATACATCATAAGCAGTTATCAAAGTAAGAGAAATCACGTAATCTAGCTACCCTAGGTTTTTCAATGCCAAAGTCCCTATATTTTATTTCTAGGTGGATGTGGCATAGTGTGCCAACATACATGTCATGAAGGTGTAGGGAGGACCCTTGTCGCATGTCCATTCCATCATGGAGATTTTCACATAGGCTAGGTCACCCTAATGACTGAATACATCGTGAAAGTGGAAAAGGCCAAGATGACAAGGCAGTGTGGAGCCCAAGCACACAACCCTAGAAATTTATGAGATGATACGTGTAGGAAAGGTCCACAAAAGATCAATGTAACCTTGACTCCTATATTCCAACAATTTTCTTTGGGGGATGGATGAAATCACGCTGTGATTATATTCTCTAGATGAGGTAGCGTATAGGGGGGCTGCATGGTATGTGTATGGTTGGAAGGAGTTCAACCCTTATGTTACAATGTATGTGCCCATTTGATGAGATATGGAATTAGTATAATGTGGCCAATCATGAACATGTCAACAAATACCACATGGGGATGATGTGGCATATCACCTAGGTATCCCTGTGGGGACCACGTAGGCACCACGTGGCAGATTAGATTATGTGGCACTATATTATAGGATAATATTTAAAAAACCATTTCATTCTATTTGGGAGTCAGATTAAAGAAAATTTTATATCATTGGAAAGGTCTCGACGAGACAAATGCAACAATGTCATCTGTTTTAGGTTTCGAGAAGGTCGAAAAAGGTCGAAAAATTAAGATCCCATTTCCATAACTAGACTTGGGAGGTTGGGTAAGTATAGTAGTTGCATCCTACCCTTAGTAGGGACTAGGGATAGTACATGGTATGTTACACACAAGAATACTACCTCATACACCAAGTTGAGGAGATTGAAATATGTGGACCTATGCACAAAAGGTTAACATTGATATTAGATAGGAACTTGAAGGAAATGCCAACTTTCTTTAGACAAAGATAATCTCTAGAGGGCTATTTGGTGTATTAATCCTTGGTGTATATTTGTGTGTATTTTTCCTATAGTAGAGCATATATGAATATGCCTCACATTTGGGATGTCAACTCCATCAAAAAATATGAAGGGGAAGTTTTGTTGGGGAAATGTAGAATGATGAAAGTGAAACGTGATCATATAGTAGAAAACTATAATAGTTTAATATATTATTTTTTATCAATAATTTATTTGTATGATTTTTTCATCCATCATTTCCTAATCTTTATTGATACCTAATTATTCAAATTTTCTTTTTAGATGTAAGTGGTTGATAGTGGGATGCACAAGATTTATACATTGCAAATAATCTCAACTTGATGAAAGTATGGATAGAATGGCGTACATAAGTTTATGGCAAGTTGTCTTGTGATGGGGTGGGGGAGTTTATTATAAGTGATAATCTTCCTCAAGATACCAATCTTATGTAGAGGAAAATTGATTTAGCATATGGTGCAATACCCACTTTTTTCTAGTTTTTTTCCTACATTGTCTATGCTAATGTCATTTTGATTTGAAAATATTGACTAAGTCTAAATACATTTATTAATTAACAATGCATTTTCAACATATCAAGCATATTGGAATGGGTTAAATACCATAAGGGTGTCAAGTGCAATGGTAAAAAAATTACATTAATTAGTTGGATGGTAAGAAGAAAACTTACAGTTGTGGGATAATTGTAGTTTTTTAGGCTACTAATGTTTTCTCCAGTAGTCGTAGACATCTAAAACCATATGAAAATATATATCATGGCTACTTGGAATTTATTCTTGAGTTAAACTTGAAATCCTTTAATGAAGTTCTTGTAAGGCTTGTTGGTACATGTTACGGATGAAGGAATGTGATTTTGATGGAACTTTTATTGACATGTTGATGGATTTACCATGACTAATACAAGGTTATTTGAGCTAGGTATAGAGCCTTATGTATTTCCATATTAGTGTGAGAAATTATTCTATTCATATGTTCCAAATAACACATGTCAGAAATATGTTTTTAGGTTTGATCTATGTGGTCCTCCACTTGTTTGTAGGTTTTAACCCCATAAAGAAATTACCTGCATACAAATTCTAAAAACAAAAAATAAACAATGGCGAGAGCATAAAACATAAAACATATACATTGATCTGAAAATGGGGCACTAAAGGCTTCTTGTCAAGCTTACAAGAACCTCTCCCACTTCCAAAGCCTAAATATTCCCAAGATATTATGATTAACCAATTGCGGAATTAATAATGCTTGAAATAGGTGTATGCTTGTGTTTATTTTTAACTGTTCAACACTTTAAATTCGCTTGTTTATGATGATATATAAATACAGGTGACAGTAAATAATGCAGCAATAAAACAAACACACAGAACAACAATATAATATGGAGTTCACCCAAAACTCTTGGTCTACGTCTCCTTGAGCTCTAGTCAACTCGACTAGGCTCTCTGGTATTATGGAAAAGTCCTTTTACAAGCTCCATGCTCAACTCCACTGGTTTACGTTGAACAAAATGGGCTTAGAACACCATCTTATCTCTGGCTCTAAAGCTCTCCAGCTTTCTGGCTTTGGCTCTCACTTTGGCTCTCAGCTCTGGCTCTGGCTTTGGCTCTGGCTTTGGCTCTTAGCTCTGGCTCGTGGCTATGGCTCTTGCTCTAGCTCTAGCTCTGGCTCTGGCTCTGGATCTTTGGCTCTGGCTTCTCTGAGCTCTCTCTCTCAGCCTCTGCATGCCTCTGTAGTTCGCTTGACCTCCAAGTGACTCTTCGGCAACCTTCCAGCGATCCTTTTCAGCAACTTTTAGCTCTCTGGTTTTTCGCTCGACCTCCAAGCGACTCGAAAAACTCCCTCAGTTGCCTGCACCTTCAGCTCTGCCTGCTCTACTCATTAATCATGCTCTCTGGCATCTTTGAGGCATTCTTTCGTCTCTGTAGCTTCCTGTCCGTTTCTCTGCGCATAATCATTCCTTTGTCTCTTCATCTGACCCTATGGCTTCTAGCTCTGTGGCTCTGTGTTACAAACACATCATTGTTTATAAAATGCCCGCTTGCCGCATGGCACAATGACCAGGGGTTGTTACAAAGGAATCGGGCCCTTTCTTTAGGCAAAAACTGTTAGAAAATTATATATTACAGAGCAATGGAACACATAAAATATTGCAGAAATATAAACACAAAAAATGCATAAAACAAGAGAGACACAAATATACATGGTTCACCCAGTATGGGCTACGTCCACAGAGAAACATCTAGTCCTTCTTTTATTATATTATCCAGCAAAGTGAAAAGATACAACCTACAACAGATCCGCTGTAACTCCCTCTTCGCTCTCAATCTCCTCTCTCTTGCTCACTCAGAATACAGAGATACATAGATGCAATAAAATTCCCTCATATATAGTGAGGGGTTGCCTTATAGGCAAAAAAACCCTAAACTAAACATAACTTCTATCGTCAGATCATCTACCTAATGAATGGCATAGATTGACTAGAAATTACTAGACTTTTACAAGGCAATTTTACATCTATTTTTAGCTTTGGGGGTGCTGCCCCCGAACCCCCGCCAGGGGACCACTGGCCCCCAAACCCCCATGGGGGAACAAGCCCCCCCCCCCCCGCACCCCCCCACGTGGAGAGGTGTACAATCTTCTTGGGGTATACTTCCGGCTGAGACCTTTGAATATAGAATATAAGCAAGCTCCACACCCAACAATCTCCTACGTGGAGACTGATTATAGCAACTCCACCGCTGCTTCATTTACTAGACAATAACTCCACTTTGGACCTAGTTGTTTCTCATCTTCTTCATCATACTTGAAGACCAATTGAAACTAAGCAGATTCCCATTTTCTCCTTGGTTACAAATTTTGTTAACATATCTGTAGGATTCTGGCTAGTGTGTACCTTTCCAGCTTCAACTGTCCATCTTCCAATGCTGACCGTGTGAAATGGTACTTGAGTTGTATCTGTTGAGTCTTGGAATGAAATGTAGAGTTCTTTGCAAGATGTATGGCACTCTGGTTGTCACCGTATTAGCTGCCCAACTCCTGCTTCTTACCCAATTCATCCAGAAACCTTTGTAACCAAATCATTTCTTTACTAGCCTCTGTAGCAGCAACATACCCTGCTTCTGTTGTTGAAAGTGCAACAACACTTTGGATTTTTGAAACCCAACTGATAGTTGTTCTACCTATAGTGCTCCTCCTGTTATCTTTGTCACCTGCCATATCTGCATCAACATATCCTTGTAGAGAAATGTTTGAACCACCAAAGCATAATGCTTGATCTGTGATACCTCTCAAATACCTGAGAATCCACTTCACCACCATCCAATGTTCTTTTCTTGGATTTTTCATGTACCTGCTTACAACTCCCACTGCATGTGCAATATCAGGCCTTGTGTAGACCATTGCATACATTAAGCTTCCAACTGACGATGCATATGGAACTTTAGACAATGAGGCATTTCTTCCTGAGCCTTGGGACACGCCTCCTTAATTAATTTGAAATGGCTAGCCAAAGGTATACTAACTAGTTTTGCATTCTGCATATTAAACCTTTTCATTACCTTTTCTATGTACTCACTTTGAGACAATGTTAATTTGTGATTCTTCTTGTCCCTATTTATTCTCATACCAAGGATTTGTTTTGCAACACCCAAATCCTTCATTGCAAATGAGTTTTCCAATTTCCTTTTGAGCACATTTATTTCCTACATGTTAGAACCTGCAACAAACATGTCATATACATACAATAACAATATAATATAGCTGACATCATTTTTCCTTTTGAGATAAACACAATGACTAGCGTGACACCTAGTATAACCTTGTTCAGACATAAACCTGTCAAATTTTAGATACCACTACCTTGGAGCCTGTTTTAAGCCATACAAGCTCTTCTTCAACCTGCACACTAGTTTCTCCTTCCCTTTTACCTCATATCCTTGTGGTTGCTGCATATATATCTCTTCCTCCAAATCCCCATGGAGAAAGGTTATCTTTACATCTAACTACTCAAGATGCAAATCTTCAGCTGCTACTAGATATAGAATAGTTCTAATTGAAGTCATTTTCACAACAGGAGAAAATATCTCATCAAAATCAATACCTTTCTTCTGTGCAAACCCCTTCACCACAAGTCTAGCTTTGTACCTCTTTCTACCTCCATCTTCTTCCTTCAGCCTGTAAACCCATTTATTTTGTAATATTTTTTTACTTGTAGGCAACCTGACTAAGTCCCAAGTTTGGTTATGTGCTAAGGGGTCCATCTCTTCTTTCATGGCTTACTCCCACTTCTTCCTGGTTTCTACCTACACTACTTCTTCATAACATTCTGGTTCACCAGAATCAATCAACAATACATAATGTAATGAAGGAGAGTATCGTTCAGGGGGTCTACTTATCCTGGTAGATCTTCTAACATCACTTTCAGGTGTGGAAGTGCTTGTTGTTGTTGTGGTTGTTGTTCTGGTTGTTGATCATTATGATTTTCAGGCACCATCACTTTTTTTTGTGATCTCATCAAGCACTGTGTATTCTTTGTTTTCTTTTTCCTGATTCTTTTCCTGCAGCTGATCCTTATACAAAACCTTTTCATTGAATATGACATCTCTGCTCCTAATGATTTTATGTTTTTCATAATCATAAAAGCGATAACCAAAATCATTAAC
>APFE031127582.1:3034-16909 GCA_000404065.3 Pinus taeda | reverse complement strand
TATCTACAACATCTGCCCAAAATTGTAAAGGCAATCCTGCATGCAATCTCATGCACCTTGCACACTCCATGATTGTCATGTTCATCCTTTCTGACACGCCATTTTCTTGTGGTGTTCCTGGAACTATCTTCTCTCTACGAATTCCATCTTCGAACAATACTTATCAAATTATTTGCTGCAATATTCACCTATATTATCTGATCTGAGACACTTCAACCTTTTTCCTGTCTCATTTTCAACCAAAGATTTCCATTTCTTGAAAGTATCAAAAACATTAGATTTATTTCGAATACAATAAATCCAGGTTTTCCTGGTTGCATCATCAATAACAGTAACATAATAACGATAGCCACCAAGAGATGATACCTGAGTAGGTCCCCATACATCTGTATGCACAAGCTTTAATTTTTCGCTCTTCTTTTCTTTCCCAACTCTAAGGAATCTGACTCTCTTCTGTTATCCATAAACACAATTCTCACAGAATTTTAAATCAACATGCTTCAAACTTGGAAACGAATTTCTTGAGTGAAAAATTTGCATCCCCTTCTCACTCATGTGCCTGAGCCTGTGATGCCACAATGCCATATCTTCTCCTGTAGAGGTTAAAGCATTAACAGAATTAGAAATACCATTGCAAAAGTACAATGTACCAACCTTTTCTCCTTTTTCTATTACCAGGGATCCTTTAGTGACCCTCCAGGTTTTATTTGTTAAAGTAGTTATGCAACCTTCACCTCCCAACTGCCCTGTTGAAATCATATTTTTCTTCAGATCTGGAACATGCCTTACCTCCTTCAATAACCATTGATTTCCATTCTGTTGTTTTATGAAAACTGTACCCATTCCAACGATTTTACGGGGTTTATCATCACCCAATCGAACCTGTCCAAAATCTCCTTGAACATAATCATGAAATGGTTTCCTATCAGGTGTGGCATGGAATGAGGCCCCTGAATCTACCACCCAGGCATTAATAATATTTTCTAATGAAAGAATCAAAGCATCTTGCATGACATCACCTATTACATTCACTTCATGATTAGTTTCTTGCTGCGCATATCCTTCTTTTCCCTTCCGAGACTTGCAGTCTTTCTTCAGGTGTCCTTTCTTCCCACATTTCCAGCACACTATCCACGATCTGGACTTGGATCTGCCTTTTCTTGACTTACTGTGATATCTTGAGCTCTTTCCTCTTTCCATTTTTCTTCCCCTAGTCTCTACAGTCAAAGCATTACCTAATGTCTCACCAAAGCTTTTTCGTCGCATTTCCTTGCTAAGGACTGCACCGACAACATCATCAAACTTTAAAGTACTAGATCCAGAGACAAAGTTACTAATGGCCATACCTAAACCATTCCAACTTTCTAGCAATGAGCACAGAAATAACAGAGCCCTAACTTCATCATCAAAATTTACCCCGACAGAACTTCACTAACTTGTAACTGTATTAAAATCATTTAAATGGTCTACAATAGATCCACCTTCTGACATCTTCATATTAAATAAACACTTCATAAGAAATACCTTACTTGAGGCTGAGGGTTTTTCATATAGTTTGGACAATGCCGACATTAAACTCTCTGTTGTTGTTTCCTTTGAAATATTAAACGCTACCAACACCACTAGGCACAACAGTATTGTTCCAAGTGCCTTTCTGTCGAGAATATCCCATTCTATGTCTGTCATACTCATCAGCTTCTTTGTCTTTCTGCTCAATGGTAAGTATAGATCTCTTTGATACAGATAATCTTCCATCTGCATCTTCCACAACTGGTAGTTTTGGCCATTGAATTTTTCGACACTAAACCTACCATCTTCTGCCATTTCTCCCACTCGAACCAGGAACCCTTCTCTCCTGCGAGTTTATCAGCCAAATAGACCTTCGGCTCTGATACCAGTTGTTAGAAAATTATATATTACAAAGCAATGGAACACATAAAATATTGCATAAATATAACATAGAAAATGCATAAAACAAGAGAGACACAGATATACGTGGTTCACCCAGTTTGGGCTACGTCCACGGAGAAACAGCCAGTCCTTCTTTTATTATATTATCTAGCAAACTGAAAAGATACAACCTATAGCAGATCCACTGTAACTCCCTCTTCGCTCTCAATCTCCTCTCTCTTCCTCACTCAGAATACAGAGATACATAGATGCAATACAATTCCCTCATATATAGTGAGGGGTTGCCTTCTAGGGCAAAAACCCTAAAATAAACATAACTTCTACCGTCAGAGCATCTACCTAATGAACGACATAGATTGACTGGAAATTACTACACTTTTACAAGGCAATTTTGCATCTATTTTTAGCTTCGAGGGCGCTGCCCCCAAACCCCCACTGGGGGACCACTAGCACCCGGACCCCCTAGCCGGGGGGATTAGCCCCTCCAGACCCCCACGAGGGGGACAAGTCCCCCTCGCATGGAGGGGTGTACAATCTTCCTGGGGTATACATCTGGCTGAGACCTTTGAATAAAAAAGATAATCAGGCTCCACACCCAACAAAAACCCGAAAATGGAACAAAATTCCAATACACAGAGTTTCACCTAAAATACACTATCAAGCGCGAAATCTCGAACTTCAAATTCTCTGAAACCACACTCATAATCCCTATTGGGTCCACCCTTTTATGGTTTTCGCAAGCCCGCCATTGATCTGCATGATCTCCAATCCAATGGCTGACAACCATTTCGGGTGGCTTATGTGCATGGAGATTACCCGCCTGAAAAGGCGATTTTCTATTTCCTGCGCCATGCCACGTGTCGTCTAGTGTATGGGTTTGGGTGGAGCCCGCCAATGCCACTTACAGCCTGAGGCTCACCCAAAATCCCGCTTACCATGGAACTCCTTTGTATTTCGGTTTTATAGCAGAAATGCGCTAATACACAGAAAATCTGAAAAACACGGATTTCAAATTTTATGCAATCGGGCTTATAATTCCCATCGGGTCTGGCCCTAATCGCTAATTGCAATCGTGTAGTGTCAATGGCCCTTTTTATTGGGGATCACCAATCACCCGATCGCTGATTTTTTTGATCCGTCGATCCGCGGATCGCTAATATCGCACCTCATGTATCGCATTGGTGGGGGTCTATGCCCCTGCTCCTCTTATCACTGATAGGTCAATCACTCTGATCGCCGATTATAGCAGTCACTAATCACATGTCACCTTTTCTAGGGTCCTGATAATGGGAAAAGGCCTACCTTCGATGCAATAAGTCAGAAGTCGTAATCGAGGGTCCTTCCTCCCTGGCCTTAAGTCCACCCCTTTACACATTTACGATGTGATTTCCTTAAGGAGCCTTTTAGGCCATTTTTAGAAGAAATGCCTCCTTTTTCAAAGGACAAAGGAAATCTTCTTTTTGCGATAATTTCATCATCCGAAGTCCATTTTAGCCCATTCAAGTTGCAGTAGATTCAAAATGAGAATATCTATGCAATGGGACTATTTCCAAGAGAATCCTTGGACTTTCATTTTCCTCTGTGAGGAACACTTCAGACTTAGAAGTCTATCCAAGATCCATTTTGGATCACGCATTCCCACTAAAGAACTTTGGTCTCCAAAAGACTGAAATATTGATCTGAATAGTAAATGATAGTAACAACATCCTCTTCTTTCAGCCTCCATACATTTTCCTTTCATAGTGCTTCTGAACCAAAGCCTTTGACCGCTCTCCTTCCTGGATGTTTTGGTCCTCTTGGGAAGAACTATTTTCCTCCTTGACTTCATGTAGAACTCCTGCTGAGATGGTCACAGAAGGTAGTTTGAACTTCTCTGCCTTGATCATTGATCCAAGGTGGCTCAAACAAATGTGAAGTTACATGTGCTTCACAAAATTTTCATTTCTACCTATTTGACAAGCTATCAACAACAACTGTTAACAACAATAGAAATACAGACAACAACTAGATGGCCTAAACTCCTGCTTCAACAAAAGAAATAGATTTCACATCTTGTGAACACCTCCATGTCTTACATCTACATACAAATTATGGACTAGATAACAAGCCCACAAAACGTGCCTTTAAAACAAATGACCCTTCAAGTCAAGCATGTAGAAAAAGACCTCTAGGACTCTTCTTCAAAGATGAACCACTTCATCATTATCTCCATCTTGGAGACCAAGTTAACTTCTCCCAAGTCAACATTTCATCACATGCATGTCAAAGCAATCAACCCTGTAAGTTAATTACACATACATGTTTAAATACAAGGAAATCATCAGCATCCTTGTGTTCATGCACATCAAGCTTATGCATGCATTTCATCCTTCATGGTGAATAAGTCTTGCTTCTTGTCTTCATCAAATAATCTTGTGAAGAAAGAAGAATTTAAGGACTCACTTGTAGAAGTTGTCATTATGCCAAAGAACAAAAGAACTTCAAACAAGATTAACAAAGAGCTTATCCAAGCAACCTTTTGCAACAAACCTCTTGCGCTTCAAGGATTTCCTTGAGGTCCTTTGGGATAAGAAGAATGCCTTCAACCCTTCTTCCTTTTTGTCCTCACCTGGACTGAGCTATCAATAGCTTTCCCTTCACCTCTACAAACTCAAATGATAGTCAATCTACAAACAAGCATACAATCAATCAGAAAATCGATCCTTAACTCCCCAAACACCTTTCGAACAAGCAATCTTTGCTCTGCCAATCAAGCATTCTGATCCGATATCACCTACTCTAGTATAATCAGCTTTGATATCACCTTCTTTGAAGGTGGGGTTAATCAAACCTTAGGCTCTAATACCACATGATCTGAAAATGGGGCACTAAAGGCTTCTTGTCAAGCTTACAAGAACCTCTCCCACTTCCAAAGCTTAAATATTCCCAAGATATTATGATTAACCAATTGCGAAATTAATAAAGCTTGAAATAGGTGTATAATTGTGTTTATTTTTAACTGTTCAACGCTTTAAATTTAGTTTTTTATGCTGATATGTAAATACATGTGATGGTAAATAATGTAGCAATAAAACAAACGCACAAAACATCAATATAATATGGATTTCACCCAAAACTCTTGGGCTACGTCTCCTTGAGATCTAGGCAACTCGACTAGGCTCTCTGGGATTATGGAAAAGTCCTTTTACAAGCTCCATGCTCAACTCCACTGGCTTAAACTAAACACAATGGGCTTACAACACTATCTTATCCTTGGCTCTGAAGCTCTCCGACTTTTTGGATCTAGCTCTCGCTTTGGCACTCGGCTCTGGCTCTTGGCTCTGGCTCTTGGCTCTTGGCTCTGGCTCATGGCTCTAGCTCTGGCTCTGGCTCTGGCTCTAGATCTTCAGCTCTAGCTTCTCTGAGCTCTCTCTCTCAACCTTTGTGTGCCTTCGTAGTTCGCTTGACCTCCAAGCGACTCTTCGACAACCTTCCAACGACCCTTTTCAGCAACTTTCAGCTCTCTGGTTTTTCGCCCGACCTCCAAGTGACTCCAAAAACTCCCTCAGCTTCCTGCGCCTTCTGCTCTCCCTACTCTACTCCTCAATCATGCTCTTTGGCTTCTTTGAGGCATTCTTCTGGCTTTGAAGCTTCCTGTCCATTTCTCTGTGCATAATCATTCCTTTGTCTCTTCATCTAGCCCTCTGGCTTCTGGCTCTGTGGCTCTACGCATTAAAAACACATAATTTTTTAAATGCACGCTTGTCATGTGGCACAATTATCAAGGGTTGTTACAAAGGAATCAGGCCTTTTCTTCAGGTGAAAACCCGAAAATGGAACAAAATTCCAATACACAGAGTTTTACCAAAAATACACTATCAGGCGCGAAATCTCGGACTTCAAATTCTCTGAAATTGCACTCCCTATCGAGTCTGTCCTTTTATGGTTGTCGCAAGCCCACCATTGATCTGCGTGATCTCCGATCCAATGCTTGAAAACCATTTCAGGTGGCTTATTTGCATGGAGATTACCCACCCGAAAAGGTGGTTTTCTCTCTCTTGCGCCAGGCCACATGTCGGCCAGTGTATGGGTTCGGGCAGAGCCCATCTAATACCACTTACTACCTAAGGCCCGCCCGAAATCCCGCTTACCATGGAACTCCTTTGTATTTTGGTTTTATAGCGGAAATTAGCTAATACACAGAAAATCTAAAAAACCCAGATTTCAAATTTTATGTAATCGGGCTTATAATTCCCATCGGGTCAGGCCTTGATCATTATTAGCAATCATGCAGTGTCAACGACCCTTTGTATCGAGGATCATCGATCACCTGATCGTTGATCCACCAATCGCCGATATCGCACCTCACATATCGCATCGTCAGGGGTCTATGTCCTTGCTCCTCCGATCGTCAATCGATCGATTGCTCTGATCGCCGATTATCGCAATCGCTAATCGCATGTCGCCTTGTCTGGGTTCCCAATATCGGGTGAAGGACTACCTCCAATGCGATAAGTCGGAAGTCACAATCGGGGGTCCTTCCACCTTGGCCTTAAGTCCACCCCTTTGCAAATTTTCGATGTGATTTCCTTAAGGAGCCTTTTAGGCCATTTTTAGAAGAAATGCCTCCTTTTTCAAAGGACAAAGGTAATCTTATTTTTGCGATAACTTCATCATCTGAAGTCCATTTTAGCCCATTCAAGTTGCACTAGATTTAGAATGAGAAGATCTATGCAATTGGACTATTTCCAAGAGCATCCTTGGACTTTCATTTTCCTTGTGAGGAACACTTCAGACTTAGAAGTTTATGTAAGATCCATTTTGGATCATATACACAAAGATTTTCCCTTAAATCCAAAAATTGGGACTACCAGATTGATTTTTCATTATATTCCTTTCAATGTTACAATATATATATACATATATATATGTCTAAGCATCCATAAACCCCAATCCATTAAACCCTAGATTTGAACATAACCATAGTTCCCTTGACCAAATCTACAAAATACCATGGGCGGAAAACATCATGCCCAAAACCATGTGTGAAAACCATGCACAAAGCCATAGGTAGGTTTGCCCACCTAATATAGGGTCCAAAAAAGTTTTCCCAAGGGCGTTGCCCCAAACCTCGTAGAGGGGGGTTGTTTTCCCCCTCAAACCCCCTGACAAGGGGGGCCACCACCCCCCCACTATGGCCGACGCAATGAACAGGGAGGGCTACTCATGGAAATAATATAAAACACACCCAACTTTCTCCCACTTGTTGTTCTCTTTCCATAGGGGGACACAAGAGAGCTTAGTCATGGGTACAGGCCTGCAACACCCATTGTTTCTCTACATCAAGAGAACTTCTCAGTGCTCATAGACTTTGTCAACACATCTGCGGTATTCTTCAAAGTGTCCATCTTTTCCAACAACACCTTTTTGTCCTCAACCATATCCCTTACAAAGTGATATTGAAAACCAACGTGCTTTTTATTTGAATGATAAGCAGGGTTCTTTGCCAAGAAAATTGCACTTTGGTTGTCACAGTCTATCCTTATAGCTCACAGTACTAACCCTATACTTGAACACAATCTCTGCAACCAAATTGCTTCCTTGCTTGAATGAGTGGTTGCTATATATCTGCCTCTATGGTAGAAAGTGCCACTACAAACTATCTCTTACTCATCCAACAGACTGCACCTCCAAATAGGTTAAAAAGATACCCACTTGTAGATCTTCTCTGATCCAGATCTCTAGCCCAATCTGCATCAACAAATCCACGGATGTCCAAAACTTTGTCAAATATTGGTCTTCCTTGGTAGCACAGACCATAATCACTAGTGCCATGCAAATACCTGAAAACCCACTTCACTGTTGTCCAATGCTCCTTCCCTGGTTTTGACATAAACCTGCTCAATACTCCTATTGCATGTGAAATGTATGGTCTAGTACAAACCATTACATACATCAGGCTACCGAATGCACTTGCATATGGAACACGGGACATGTCCTCTTCCTCTTCTTGTGTCTTGGGATACTGTTCAGCAGACAACTTTACACCGAGGAATAGGAAGCTTCACCAATTTACTATGCTGCATATTAAGCCTCTGCAATATTGTTTCAACATACTTCCTCTAGGTTAACCAGAGCTTCCTTTTTGCCCAATCTCATTTAATTTCCACACCCAAGATATAGTTTGCAACAGCAAGATCTTTCATGTCGAATTTGGAGGACAATTGGATCTTCAATTCCTAGATAATTTCTTTGTTATTTCCAATCACCAGCATATCATCCACATACAAGATCAAATAGATAATACGGTCACCAATTAATTTAAAATACACACAAGCTTTGCTTCTAGTGAAGCCAAGTCCCCGCATATATGTATCAATTTTTTTATACCACATCCTTGGTGATTGTTTTAACCCATACATAGAATTTTTTATGATGCATACCAGTTCTTTCTTACCCTTCACCACAAAGCCTTTAGGTTGCTTCATGTAGATCTCTTCTTCCAGATCCCCGTAAAGAAATGTTGTCTTCACGTCCATTTGTTCTACCTCAAATCAAAACCAGTGGCAACAGATAAAACTAATATAATAGAAGCTAAATTGGCAACAGGAGAAAAAATATCACCAAAATCAATTCCCAACACCTAGGAATAACCTTTTTCTACTAACCGAGCTTTGTATCTCTCCACCTTGCCTTTTGCATTCATCTTCTTCTTAAACACCCATTTTCTACCAATGGGTTTCCTTCTAGCCAACAACTCCACCAAATCCCAAGCCTCATTTTTGTGCAAATATGTCATTTCATCAACCATGGCCTCATTCCATAGTTTTCCAACCTCTGAATCTACTGCCTCTCTAACAGTTCTGGGATCACCATCAATAATAGATAAAGTAAAATTTGAATAGAAAGCAGTTGGACTATACCTTTTTGGCTTCCTTCTTTCTTGAACTGGTCTTCTCAAAACTACAGTTTGTGGCTCTTCATCTTTTGATTCCTCTTCTGTTATAGAGTTTGATTCCTCCTCCTTTAGCTCAAACTCTATCTTCTCAGGTTCCTTTGGTAGGACTTCATGTTTAATAACATCTTTAACCTCTCTAAACACCACATCGTAGTTGTACACAACCTTCCTTGTTTTTGGGTTCCAAAACTTATAACCTTTTAAACCATCCTTATACACAATAAAGATGCACCTTTCAAATTTACTATCCAACTTGGTTCTTTTCTCCTTTGGAACATGTACATATGCATCACATCCAAATACCTTGGATGTGAAAGAGATGGTTTCTTACTAGTCCATACCTCTTGTGGAGTCCTATCCTCCAACATTGGTGAAGGTGATCTGTTGAGCAGGTAACATGTAGTCTCCACCGCCTCTGCCTAGAATTCTTGTTCTAACTCGACACCATTGAGCATGTTTCTTGCCTTTTCCATCAACATTTTGTTCATTCTTTCTGCAACTCCATTTTGTTGAGGTGTGTATGGAGTAGTCTTCTGTCATGTTATACAACACTTCTTACATAAATCTTCAAATTACTTCTTGTAAAACTCTCCACCATTATTTTTCCTCAACACCTTTATCTTCTTCTCTGTTTGGTTTTCCACTAGAGCCTTAAATTCTTTAAACCTGTCAAAGACTTCAGATTTCTTCCTGAGGAAATATATCCATGTATTCCTTAAGAATTCATCTATAAATGATACATAGTACATAGACTTACCCATTAATGGAAACGACACAAGTCCAAACACATCATTGTGCATAAGCTCTAATATTTGTTCTGTCCTCTTAGCACCAGAGTGGAAGCTCACCCAATTATGCTTCCCATATACACAATTTTCACAGAAATCAAAATCCAAAGAGAAATTAGACATACTTTCTATCATACCATTAGCATGAAGTATTCAAAGGTCCTTCTCTCTAATATGTCCAAGCCTTTGCTGCCATAGCATGGTCTTTTCTCTAGAGACCACTAGATTTTCTACTCCATTTTCAGGAACCACAAAACTATTTCACCTGTCAATAACAGTGCTACCCTGAAGCTTGTGTAGATTTCCAATCTGAACTAGTTGCATCAATACCAGTGCTCCTCGAACCATCTTGAAGGTATCTTTCTCGAACATTGATTTTACACCTGCATCATCCAGCTTGCTTACAGAAATCATATTTATGGCCAATGCAAGAATATGCAGAACACCTATAAGTGTTCTAATCCTTCCACCTTGCAATTTCAACTTGAATTTTCCATGACTGACGATTCTAGCCTTCCTATCATCCCCTAAGAAGACATCACCACCACCATATTCATCATACTCGCAGAACCACTCCCTGTGGGGAGTGAAGTGAAAGGATGCACCTGAGTCAATCAACCATGCCTCGTGAACTACATGCATACTTGAAGAAGAAGCCAAGTACACATCTCAACCTTCATCTAAGGTGGTTTTTTCCTCTGCAAAAGGAGCATCATCAAATCCCTTTCCCTTCTCAAGAGCTTTAGATCTACAATCTTTTTTGAAGTGCCCTTCCTTTCCGCATTTCCAGCACACCTTTACAGGTTTTCCTGGAGATTTAGATCTCCCACTCGAGAACATATTTTTGTTTCTATTCTGGGACCCTCCTTGTATAGGCAAGGCATCACCATTATGGCCCTTCATATTTTTCCATCTGATCTCCTCCAAGAGCAAGGATGAGACTATTTCATCAAACTGCAAGGCAGTCACATTGCTACATATTGCAACTACCAGACTATCCCACGAATCTGGTAGAGAACACAACAAACTGATGCACTTATCTTCATCTGAAATTTAATATCAACAAATAACAACTGGATTACCATATTATTAAAGACTTTTAGATGCTCTATCATTGATTCTCCATCGTTAATCCTCAGTTTATACAGTTTTTTTCGAAGGAACAATTTATTCACCAAAGACTTAGATTGGTACAAAGTCCCTAACTTGTCCCGCAAAGCCTTCGCCGAAGCTTCTCCTAATACATTCAACAATACTGAATCTGAGATACACAACTCTATTGTGCTCCTTGACTTCTAATCCAACTTCACCTAGTCTTCAACTGACATTGTCATTGGTTTAGTACTCAGATCTACCACAATCAATTGATATTTATCCACCAGCAGATCCTCCATCTTGTGTTTCGACAACTAAAAACTCTAACCATTAAATATCTTGATCTCTATCTTTCCACTGCTCTTCATCTTCTTTCACAACAAGAATCGATCCCATAGATCTCCTGCTGAACAGGGTCTACCACAAGCCCAAGCAAAACCCCTCAGCAGCAAAGGTGTCCCCTTGAAGCCAAAATCTGGCTCTGATACCAAATGTAGGTTTTAACCCCGTATAGAAATTACCTTCATACGAATTATAAAAATAGAAAATAAACAATGGTGAGAGCATAAAACATAAAACAGATATACATAGATATTTTCCCCTAGATCCCAAAATCGGGACTACCAAATTGATTTTTCATTATATTCCTTTCAATTTTACAATACATATTTATGCATGTTGAGGCATTCGTAATCCCCAATCCATTAACCTTGGATTAGAAAATACACATAGTTCCCTTGACCGGATCTACAAAATACCATGGGCAGAAAAACATCATGCCCAAAATCATGCACAAAACCATAGGTAGGTCTGGCCACCTAAAATAGGGTACAAAAAAATTTCCTTGAGGCACTGCTCTAGACACCATTGATCAGGTGCTCAAGTTTATGCTCACAAATCAAAGTGTCGGAATTGTTCAAACTTAGCTTTAGATCAAAGAGCTCATCATTCTGAATCCAACTGTGCAAACGACACTCAAATCCGAACTCGTATGCAAAAGTTAGAGCAAGTCAAAGTTCAAGTTTGACTTTTCTACATGGCAGGATTCGATGACGTGGCAAAGTTCCCAACGAATGAGGAGGTTCCAAGTAGTAGGCTTCCATTTGCCCTCGTATATTGTGTATCTCATATCACAAGTCACAGGTGGGTCAGGTTAATAATCGGCCCCCAGGCAGTGTGATTGCGATTTGAGATATCGCATATCGCATTTGCAGGAAAGGAAGAGTTATAGAATTGTCCCCCGGCACAGACAGGTTGCGATATGATCTAATTGCAATCTCATATCGCAAGAAACAAAAGTTCTTCTTAAGAATACCACTGGTTCTTCGTTGATTGCGATGAGCGATAAGACCCCGGATGCGATATTTTGTATGTTGCAGTTTAATGTCTCGTCAGGTGCACAATATCACTATCGCAACATTCCTCTTTGTTTACAAGACCATCCACCATGTTTTTACATCAATTACGAAATGTGATAGTCCCCTGATGCAATGCCACAATAGTTTGTGATTTAAAATCTTGTCAGGTCCACAATATGGCAATCACAAATCGTCTGTTTCTATTCATAGACCATAAGAGCCTACGGTCCTTACCGATTGCGATTTCTGAATGGCTGATAGGTTATGGCCCACGACGCGGCCAAATTCTAGCTCAGTTAGTGGATTTTTGAGAAAATTTGTGGGATTATGTCGATTTTGGAGTAATTTGTGGAACAAATAGTAAGAGAACTAGGAGAATTCATAACTTCTTCAATTCTTATCCAAATTGGATGCAAAAAAGAGGCTAGATAGCCATTTTTTAGTATTTTGAACTCATGGAGACATGTTGCAAAGGCATTTGAGCATTGTAAACACACTTTTGTTGTCATTTTGAGCATAATAGAGAGGCCCAAGTATTGGAAGTTGGACCAAGGAGACATAGGCCGTGAGGGGTGAACTCCTCATCAAATCTTTGTGTTGTGTGTTGTATTTTGATGTTCTTTGATTTTATTTTTCTGTTGTTTATCATATGTTTTCTTTTAAATTTTTTATAACATTTACATAAGAAACTCTCATGGGAATCAGTTAATTAAACAAACATGGTGAATCCTTAAGCACTTTATAAGAAAATGATAAGCACCTTTGGTTTTATTTTGAACGGCGAATTTGCACAACATTACTAATCTGCTCCATTTCAGATCAAGTTCGTATCAAAGCACTAGTTTTTTCTTACTAGATTTTCTTTGTGAAAGAAGGACTTAATTTTTTGCAAGTTTGTGTCATGCTAACAAGGTTAAAACTCAAAATATGTGAAGGAAAGATGGTTGGAAGCCCTGAATTTGGGTCAAGGGGAAGAAGAGAAAGGTTGCCAAAGTCCTCTACACCAGTACATCCTCAAGTTGCAGAAGTTGTGGTTGAGTCTTCAGAGACCATGTCTCATGAAGGAGAACTTATCATGACAAAAGATGAGAAGACCTTAAGAAAGGATTTTTTTTTATATGACAGAGATGGTGAAGGTCCTCTATGAAGAGAGGAATAGCATATTGCAAGGAGAAAATTCCAAACCTCCCAAAGGAGAAGGTTCTTCAGGAGGAGTTAATGGGAATGGAGACAAACCTCCACCTTCTCCACCATCTTCTCAATCTTCTACTTCATAAGCATCTTCACACTCTTCCACTAATACAACCCTTACTCATACTCATCATCATTCTGTAAAGGGAACTGGTAAATCACCTTTTCTAAAGCTTGATGTTAAATTTGAGTTGCATATGTACAATGGAGAAGTGAACGCAAAAATGCTGGATAACTGGATTCGTCAGTTGGAGGTGTATTCTAGAATTCATAACCTTCAAGAGGATGACATCAAAATTCAGTTGGCTTCTGTTGGGTCCCCATAATACTAGTGATTACCCCATTACTATTCTAGTTGTACCCCTTATTAATATTGTTGTGCCCCTATTGTCCCCATATTGTTATTATTATGCCCCATAGAATCCCTCTATTGTTATTTTTTGTGGCTTTATATTATTATTGTTAGGTGGGCTGGGTTATATTGTGACTCCTTAGACTCCTATATATAGAAAGGAGATTTTGTCATTTGAATCATCCAAGAATTGTTCATTTATGTAATGTAAAGGAGGTTGCCCCCTCGAAGAGGCTAAATTCT
>APFE031127576.1:9760-29692 GCA_000404065.3 Pinus taeda | reverse complement strand
GATGAAATCCTGATCTTCATCCAGAGTTGGGAAGAGCACCTCCACCACATCCGACAAGTTCTCCAAACACTGCAGCAATGCAAGTTATGTGCCAATTTGGAGAAATGCACTTTTGGCATGACCCAGGTTTAGTATCTAGGATACATTACTAAGAACAGGGGGTGCATGTGGATCCAACCAAGATCGAAGTCATTCAGGATTTACCATCTCCAACTACTCTTTTGCAGCTTTCTAGGTCTTGCCAACTTCTATCGTAGGTTTGTGTTGGGATTTTCTCATATCACTTGGCCTTTGAGTTAAGTCACTAAGGGAGGAGAAAAAGCAAAATTCTTTTGGTCTGAATCTCAACAGAAGGCATTCGCAGATTTGAAACATCGCGTCTGCTCAGCACCAGTGCTCGCATTACCAGACTTGCAACAACAATTTGAGATCGAGACAGATACCTCTGATTATGCTATTGTAGCAGTCCATACTCAACACAGGCATCCAATGGCATATCACAGTGAGACACTTTCAGACACAGCTCAGAATTATCCCACTTTTGACAAAGAGATGTATTCCATTGTGCAGGTTTGCTGACAATGGAAGAATTACATTTTGGGGAAGGAAACGATCATCCACACAGACCACTGAACCCTACGATTCATATAGACCCAAGGGAAATTGCAAAATGATCGCCATCAGAAGTGGTCCACATACCTGCAACAATTCCAATTGAATATCAAGTATAAGAAGGGTAGCACCAATAATGTTGCAGATTGCCTTAGTCGACCACTAATCATAGCATTAACCACCATGCTCAACTCTTGTGGACACGAGACTTCTGATTGGCCACCTTTCTACAAAAGTGACCTAGAATTTAGCCACAAATACCAGGCACTCTCGGAGGGTCAGCATGTTCCAGATTTTCACCTCCAGGATGCCTTGTTATGCCACCTGTGTCAACTTTTTGTTCCTTCAAGCGAGAGTGCCAAGATGATTTTGGAAGCACACTATAGTCAGGCTGCTGGGCATTTCAGGATCAAGAAAACGGTGGTAGTATTGCAAAAGTATTTCTACTGGTCAAATATTTGATAGGATGTCGAGAAGCACATCAGATCCTGCACTGCCTGCGCCATTGCCAAACTGACCATCAAGAAGCAAGGCCTCTATACCTCACTTCCTACCCCTATTCAACCTTAGGAATCCATCTCCATGGATTACATGTCAGGCCTTCCTTTTACTAAGCATGGAAACAACTATGTTTTTGTGGTCGTTGATAGGTTCTTGAAGATGGCAATTATGGCAATCTGCAAGAAGAATATCATAGCAGAAGTCACTGCTAAACTCTTATTTGAACAAGTGTGGGTACACTTTGTGATCCCACAGTCTATCATCTTAGATCGGGACAACAAGTTCTTCAGTACATTTTAGTCCAGTCTCTGGTCGATGCTGGACACCAAACTCACTAAGTCCACAACCTTCCATCCCCAAACTGATGGCTAGACAGAGGTTGTCAATGGGATGATCGTACACATTCTACACATGTACAACTGAAAGCATCCACACACATGGGATGAGAGCCTCCCCTATGTTCAGCACAGCTCTAACCAGGCTCTCCACAACTCAACTGGCCACAACCCTTTTCAGGTGGGCTTTGGATTCCAGCCACTATGTCCCATTGATGTGGCCATGCCATTTCCAGCTACTTAGGCAGATTCTGCTCATGTCCAGTCCAAAAAAGATAAGGAAACAAACTTCATTAAGAACATCCAACATATCTGCCAGCAGGTCCACAACATTATGGAGAAATCAAATTCCAAGTACAAGCAACGACATGATCAACATCGGGTGCCACACAAGTTTTAGGTGGGTGACAAAGTCTAGTTGCATTTGCAAAAGGAACACCTTACTAGAGCCTATCAGAAACTTAGACCACTCTGATATGGTCCTTACACCATTACCAAGGCTATGGGAGACAATGCATTTTAGCTCAGAAGTTGCCCATTCCTTGGCCTGCACCCAGTGTTCAATGTGGACCGCCTTTGGCCATACTTTCCATCGTTACTAGACGCATCCAACATTGCAGAACAACTCACACAACCAGAGTTAAATCCAGATTGCATGGAACAAGCTACAACGGATTGGATCATGGACACACAGATCAAGCACACTCACCAGTAGAATATCCAATTGTATCGAGTTGTCAAACTAGGCCAACTCCTTCACTAGGGCAAGTGGCTCACTAGGGACCAAGTTCAGCAGAAGTTTCCTCATCTCATGGAGGAACTCAACACAATGGGGACCATTGCTTCCTAATTGGGGAGGAATGATCCAAGTGGATATTGGTGGCCAGGTGCCAATTCCACTTGGACCCCCACCATTGTTCTTTCAGTTTTTCAGTTTCCTTAATTGTAGCACAGTTTACTATTTTTAGCAACTTTTCAAGTCTTGAACTTTTGGAGCTATTTTGAGGCCCTAAACGACATTTTTTGGGAAAATTGGGAGCAACATGTGTCCATGGACTGATTTAGCTCATCCCAAAGTTGTAGTCCTCAAATATATATATTTCTAACGAGGTATTGTGAGCATCAAACGAAGATCGTATGCCAAAGTTACAACCCCGGGAAATTGATGTACCAATCTACCTAAAATGGGCCCCATAGTTTGGCACTTCATCTCCTAGGGTTAGGTTTTTGGATGTTTAAGGTTTTCCATTGTTTCTCAACAATAAATAGGCCTTCATGCCTCATTGTAAGACAATTCAGAGGTATGTAGCTGCCACATCTCTTCTCAGAGATAAGCTATCGTCGCCCTAGCTAGTTTATTTCCATTTCTATTTGTAAGCATATTTCAGTATTTTATAGTAATGAAATGAAGTATTATTTCTACTGCATCTCTTTATGTACGGTTATATTTGTAATTTGTTGCGTTCCTATTTAAATCCAGACCAGTGTACTAATAGAAATAGAATTTGAATAATTCATACCAACAATTTATATGACATGTACCAATCGCATCTTAGAAAACAATGAACTCTAAGGAATCATATAACAATCAATATTCTTTGATCAAATTCATTGGCATTAAACATAAGGTTGGCACCAATTATTTTGAGATTATTTATTTAAAGACAAAGTTTTCAACGAAATGGGTTATTCTAGATATGGCAATTTGACAATTGGTATAAGAGTTAGGTTACAACAATTAGGCATGTATAGACTCAAGGAGCATGAATGATATTAGTTTTGGAGTGAATTATTACGATCCTTGTCACTACATTAGTTATGCAGTGGTTATTGTAGTATTGTTAGGAGAAATTGGTACTGGCCCTTTAATTATTGTTTCATTAATTTCAAGGTAAAAATTATAGGGTCTAGAGGAAGTCTAACATTCTAGGGAATTTTCATTGAACTTTTATCTATTCAATTATTGTCCAATAGAAAAACTATTTGTATTTTCCACATCTAAATTGTTGAATTTGCAACACATGTTGTATAAATTAAGGGGATAAAAATATAAAAGTTGCAGTCATTTGCAATAACTTCTTGAAAGAAAATATTTTCTATTCCAGTAGCATAGAGGTCCATTGCTTTTGTTTCCTTGAAGGCCCATTTGATAATTGAAGTTGCTCATAATAAATGGTCTAGTAGTACCAAGGAAAAATGATATTCCATAGTAAGAGGTGAGATGCAAAACTATATGGATACTAAGTTCCAAAACCTAGATCGATAATTTGTTAAGATTGGGGGAACCAAGGTGAATGCATGTTACCTTTACCATATTTCTTTTGATCACTTATTGGTATATATTTATGTATGTTTCAATTGTATGTATGTGGTTGTATGTATGCAAGCATATCTCTATTATCTTGACTTTACATCTAGAGATTGGATCTTCACATTTATGTTAGAAATTGTCTGTCTATATATTTTGGTACATATCATTGCACTGTTCCTATATCTAAAAAAAAATTGGTATGTTTCTCTATATTTATAATTTATTTGCTTCATATATTTTTTGTTTGACAAATACTTGTGCATTCTATATTATCTATTTGAAGATATTCATGTTCTATGCATGGTTTTGAGGTTTGACTCAATTTCTTATTTCCATTTAATGTTAACAACATCAAAACTTATTAGCTATATAGAGGCTTAATTATCTATTACAATTGAGTGCAAACCCCTGTTGGTTTACATGTATACCCACCATAGTTGTTCACATCTTTAATTATGGTTTGGGGTAAGAATTTAGGTTTTTCGGGGTAAATGTCAAGGGGTTTAATATAATGGTTTTAGACCATGTAAACATATATCGATAACTAGATGATGCCAATTGGACAAAACCCTAAAAATGTGCTACTTAAAGTGAATTACATTCATTACATCTTCTTCCTCTCATTAATTTGTCTCAGACCTACATAGAAAAAGTGTCCTTTATGCCAATATTTATATAGGAAGAGAAAATTTGAGTTCAAGATTACTTTCAACCAATTGAAAGTGCTCCTCCACTGAAGATGCTCCTCCACTGAAGAGGCATCACACATATCTTGAAAGTAAAAACCTAAAATGTGTTATTTAGCATATCTATAGTTAACTTAAGTTCAAAAGGCACATATTTTACCCCTAGAAGTTGGGCCATGTATTCCATGGTGGTTCCGATATTGAGTTTTGATGAGGTCAAAGAATTTAGAGAATAAATTATGAGAAGGAAAGAATTCAATGCTAGTGGTTACATTTGTCTCAATTGGTGTTGGTTCCTTTCTTCCTAGTTAAGTATTAATTTCAATTTCATATCATGATGGAGACATTTATATTCAACAAAAATATTTGTAGGTATTTTTCTTTCTGAGGCACATAATCATTGTTTTCTTTTAGCAATTATATGTGTAGGATTTGTTGAATGGGTTCAAGTAGCTATAAGATTTATGCCAACATCTTCTCTACTTATATTTTATTATAAGTTATAAGAGAGCATCTAACGACAATGTTTGTCTAGAAAATATTATTTTCATTTTTTTTAGCTTGTGATGAGAAATGATGGTCTAGTAGGGACCAAGGAAGTGATGAAGCTACCTTTACTTGATATTTTTCTCAGAATTTCCATGCACTTGTAGTTATGTTACCTGCTTGGATGACACAACGTTTTCCACATTATAAGAACTAAATAAACAATGCATGAATTTGGTGTTATCACTACTTTTAGCCTTGATTGTTAATTGTATGTGAATGCTCCAAACGTTACAAGCCTGTATACTCATGGAGTATTGATTTACTTCACCTTGAATGCTTCCATTGCTCAATTTTCATTGCTCAGCCTAGTTATAAGGGAATCAACATAATCTTAGCATGCTCAAAATATTTCTAGTATTTAATACATGAAGACCTAAGGAGGCATACATGACCAAAACAACTTTCTAAATCATGAGCTTGGTTAAGAAAGCTTTAAACTTGTTATCATATATTATGGTAATGAACGTTTAGAAGAGAAAAATGTATAATATGGATGATAATTTATAGATATGTTTATAAGTTCAAAACCTTCAATGTTAAAAATTTGGGATGAATTTTTCTAGCTACCAAAATGAAATCAAAGTTCAATTGCAAAAACTAAAATTAGAAGTCTTGACTTGGATACATAATCAAATTTATCTTGTTAGACTGGGTTTTAATTCATGAGAGAGAAATAGGTTGACAAGGTTTTGCAGGAAGCGTTCAACTGAAAAAATTGAAATTGGAAGTCTAGGCTTGGATACATAATCAAATTTATCTTGTTAGACTAGTTTTTAATTCATGAGAGAGAAAGAGGTTGACAAGGTTTTGGAGGAAGTGTTTGAAAGGGTTGTGTTCAATAGTGGTGGAAACAATGGTTATGGTTCTGGTAAAACAACAACAAACAAAGTTACAAATCCACAAAAAAAATGTTCTTGAATTTTTGGAAACCAGATTGAAAGACTTAGAAAATGAAATAAAGAAGGTCAATGAGGATGTTAAGGAAATACAAGATGTAAGAGGACCTGCTTTTGAGAAGGATAAAATTTACCAAGGTTGAAACTATATTTTTTAGAGGTTGATGTTCATTTTAATAATTAACATGTTTATAAATCTCCAATTTTTGAACATATAGGGGGGAATTTAGTGCCAATGGAAGCAACATCTATGGATTTATTCTTCTATTTAAACATGAGTAATTGTGACATGACATCTAGAAAAATAAACTCATAAGAAGGAAGAAGATATGTTAATCATGAGTCAAATTCATAGAATGAACTTTTTAAGATGCAACTAAATATATATAATTAGGAATGATTAAGGTGTTGGAAATTCATATATAGTAGATTATATATGTTAGAAATTAATAAATGGAGTAGTGAAATACACAAAATATTGTGAAGACACAAATACAGAAATGCATATAACAAGAGAGTCACAGATATACATGGTTCACTCAATTTGGGATACGTCCACGGAGAAACAACTAGTCCTTCCTTTTCTGTTATCCAACAAAATGAAGAGATACAACCTACAACAGATTCGTTGTAATTTTCTCTTCGCTCTCACATAGTCTCCTCTCTCTTTCTCGCTGAGAATAATAGTACCCAACCGCAATACAATTCCCTCATATAAAAAGAGTGTTTAATTCTAGGGAAGAAAACGTCAATTAACATAACTTCTACCATCAAATCATCCACCTAATTATCTACCCAAATTGACTACGAAATTACAATATTTTACAAAATAAAATTTCCATATATTTTTAGCTTCAGGAGTGTTTCCCTATAACCCTCACTAACAAGGAGCTCCAAACATGCAACCACCCCTATCAAATCCCCCTGGAAGCGTTATTGGGGGGGTGGGGGGGGGGATCCCCCCCACACACCCCCTTGTCAGGGATTGGGATCCAAACATGGCTGAAACAAGACCTTTGAATTAGGAAGATAATCAGGCTCCACGTCCAATGATCTCCCACTTGGAGAATGATTATATCAACTCCATCGTTGCTTCACTTGATGGAAAATTCTTCCACTTTGGACCTGGTCATTTGTCATCTTCATCATCATTCTTGAAGGCTAATTGAAAATGATTAGCAACTAAATTTATCCCTAGTTAGAACCTTTGCCAATAGATCTGCAGGATTATGGCTAGTGTGTATCTTTTCCAACTTCAATTGTCCATCATCCAAAATTGACCGTATGGAATGATACCTAAGTTGTATATGTTTATTCTTAGAATGAAAGGATGAATCCATTGTAAGATGAATGGAACTTTGGCTATCACTATATAACATGCTCATCTCTTGCTTCTTGCCCAAATCACCCATAAACCTTTGTAACCAAATAATTTTTTACTAGCCTCTGTAGTAGCAACATACGCTACCCCTGTTGAAAGCGCAATAATGATTTCCAATTTTGAAACCCAACTGACAGTTGTTCCACTTACAGGAAACACATACCTTGTGGTGCTCCTCCTATTATCTCTATCACCTCCCATATCTGCATCAACATATCCTTGTAGAGAAATGTTTGAACCTCCAAACCATAATGCTTGATTTGTGGTGCCTCTCAAATACCTTAGTATCCACTTCACTGCCATTCAATGCTCTTTTCCTAGATTGTTCATATACCTACTTACAACTCCCGCACATGTATAATATTAGGTCTTGTGCATACCATTGCATACATTAAGCTTCAACTGTTAATGAATATGAAACTTTACATATATAATATGTATCTTCTTGTGTCATGGGACACATCTCCTTAGTTTGAATTGGCTAGCGAAAGGTGTACTAACTGCTTTTGCATTCTACATATTAAATCTTTCCAACACCTTTTCTATGTACTCACTCTGAGATAATGTTAATTTGTAATTTTTCTTGTTTCTAGTTATTCTCATACCAAGGATTCGTTTTGCAACTCCCAAATCCTTCATTGCAAATTAATTTTCCAATTTTCCTTTGAGCACATTTATTTCCTACATGTTAGACCCTGCAACAAGCATGTCATCTATATACAATAGAAATATAATATAGCTATCATCATTTTGACTTTTAAAATAAACATAATGGTCAGAGTGACATCTAGTATAATCTTATTTAGACATAAACCTATCAAATTTCAGGTACCACTTCCTTGGAGCCTGTTTTAAGCCATACAATTTATTCGATTTTGCACACTAATTTCTCCTTCCCTTTGACATCATACCCTTGTGGCTGCTGCATATATATTTCTTCCTCCAAATCCCCATGGAGAAATATTGTATTTACAACTAACTGTTCAAGATGAAAATATTTTGTTGCCACTAGACTTAAAATAGTTCTGATTGAAGTCATTTTAACAACAAGAGAAAAAATTTCATCAAAGTCTATTCCTTTATTTTGTGAAAATCCCTTCACCACAAGTCTAGCCTTATACCTTTGCTTACCTACATCTTCTTCCTTCAACCTGTAAACCGTTTATTCTGTAATGTTGTTTTACCAACAGATAACTTGACTAAGTACCAAGTCTAGTTTTTCATAAAGGATTCCATATATTATTCCATGGCTTGCTCCCACTTCTTCCTGGTTTCTACCTGCATTGCTTCTTCATATCTTTCTGGTTCACCAGAATCAATAAAAAATACATAATATAATGAAGGAGGGTATCATTCAAGGGGTCTACTTATCCTCATAGATCTTCTAACATCAGTTTTAGGTGTTTTAGGTGCCTGTTGCTGGTGTGATTGTTGTTGTTGTTGTTGTTGTGGTTGCTGGCCATTCTAATTTTCAGGCACCTTTACTTTTCCTATGATCTCATCAAGCACTACGTATTTTTTTTCCTTTTCCTATTTCTTTATAGGTCTCTGATCCTTATACAAGACATTGTCATTTAATATGACATCTATGCTCCTAATGATTTTGTGATTTTCATAATCATATAAGCGATAACCAAAATCATTAACAGCATATCCAATAAAGGTAAATTTATTTTATTTTTCTTCAAGCGTTTTTCTATTTTCTTTATTAATGTGGGAAAAATCTTCACAACTGAATGCCTTTAAAAAAGAATAGTTTACCCTTTTACCTGTCCATGCCTTCTCTAGAATACCACCATCCAAGGAACTTGAATGCCTTTTGTTTATTATATAAATAATAGTATGTACAACATCTACCCAAAATTGCAAGGGCAATCCAACATGTAATCTCATGCACCTTGCACATTCCATGATTGTTTTGTTCATCCTTTATGACACACCATTTTCCTGTTGTGTTCCTAGAACTATCCCCTCTTTGAAAATTCCATGCTTTGAACAATAGTTATCAACCTGCAATATTAACCTCCATTGTCTTATCTAAGACACTTCAACCGATTTCTTGTCTCATTCTCAACCAAAGCTTTCCATTTTTTGAAAGTATCAAATACATGAGATTTATTCTGAATATAATAAACCCATGTTTTCCTGGTTGCATCATCAATAAAAGTAACATAATAGCGAGAGCCATCGAGAGATGATACCTAAGCAGATCCCCATACATATGTATGCACCAGCTCTAATTTTCTCTCTTCTTTTCATTCCCAACTTTGAGAAATTTGACACTCTTATGTTTTCCATAAACACAATTTTCATAGAAATCAAAATCAACATGCTTCAAACCTAACAACAAATATATTGAGTGAAGAATCCACATCCCTTTCTCAGTCATGTGCCCTGGTCTATGATGCCACAATGTCGTCTCTATTCTTATGGAGGTTAAAACATTAACAAAATTAAAAATACTATTGCATAAATACAATGTGCCAACATTTTCTCCATTTACTATTACCAGAGCTCCTTTAGTGACCTTCTAGGTTTTGTCTGTAAAAGTAGTTACATGACCTTCACCTCCCAACTTTGTTGTTGAAATTAGATTTTTCTTCATATCTAGAACATGCCTTACCTCCTTCAAAATCAATTGGTTTCCATTATGTTTCTTTATAAAAGCCTTACCCATTCCAATGAACATAGTCATGAAAATGTTTCCTATCAGGTGTGGCATGGAATGAGGCTCCTGAATCTACCTCCCAAACATCAATAATTTTCTCTAATGAAAGAATAAAAACATATTGCAACACATCACTTGTCACATTTTCTTCATCATTGTTCTCTTGTCCATCTCCTTCTTTTCTCTTCCAAGATTTACAGTCTTTCTTCAGGTTCCATTTCTTCCTACATTTCCAGCATACTATCCCTGATCTGGATTTCCTAGGCTCCTTCTTCTCTCCATTTTTCTTCCCATAGTCTATGCAGTCAAAGCATTAATTGATGTCTCACTGAAGCTTTTCTGTCTCATTTCCTCACTAAGGATGAGACCAACAACATCATCAAACTTTAAAGTACTAGATCCAGATATAGAGTTACTAATAGCCATAACTAGGTCATTTCAACTTTATGGTAATGAGCATGAAATAACAGAGCCCTAACTTCATCATCAAAATTTACCCCGACAAAACTTAACTGACTGTTAACCGTATTAAACTCATTTAAATGATAAAAAGGAAATCCACCTTCTAACATCTTCATGTTAAATAGATGCTTCATAAGAAATACCTTATTTACGGATGAGGGTTTTTCATATAGTTTGGCTAATGCTGTCATTAAATCTTCTATTGTCATTTCCTTTGAAATGTTGAAAGCCACCGACGCTGCAAGACACAATTGTATTGTTCGTAGTGCCTTTCTATCAAGAATATCTCATTCTTCGTTTTTCATACCCATCAACGTCTTTGACTTTCCACTCAATAGTAAGCACATATCTTTCTGATACAGACAATCTTCCATCTGCATCTTTCACAGCTGGTAGTTTTGGCCTTTAAATTTATCGACCCTAAACCTATCATCTTCCACCATTACTTTCACTTGAACTATGAACCCTTCTCTACTGTGATTTTATTAGCCAAATAAATCTTCATCTCTGATACTAGTTCTTAGAAATTAATTAACGGAGCAATGAAATACACAAAATATTGCGAAAACACTAATACAGAAATGCATAGAACAAGAGAGGCACATATATACATGGTTCACCAAATATGGGCTACTTCCACGGAGAAACAACTAGTCCTTCCCTTTATATTATCCAACAAAATGAAGAGATACAACCTACAACAAACCTGCTTTAATTTCCTCTTCGCTCTCACATAGTCTCCTCTCTCTTTCTTGTTCAGAATAATAATACACAACCACAATACAATTCCATCATATAAATAGAGGGTTTCCTTCTAGGGGAAAATACCCTAAATTAACATAACTTCTAATGTCAAATCATTCACCTAATGAATGAACCAGATTGACTACGAAATTACAATATTTTACAAGGAAATTTTTCATTTACTTTTAGCTTCGACGGGCACTGCCCCGGAACCCTCATCAAGGAGGGGCTCCAAACATGCATCTGCCCCTTGGATCCCCCAAAAAAAATAATGGGGGGGCAAGAACCCCCACATCCCCCCTCCGGGGATTGGTATCCAAATGTGGCTAAAACAAGACCTTTGAATCAAGAAGATATTTCAGGCTCCACATCCAACAATCTCCCACTTGGAGATTGATTATATCAACTCCAACATTGCTTCACTTGTTGGACAATGCTTCCACTTCGGACATAGTTATTTCTCATCTTCATTTTCATTCTTAAAGACCAATTAAAACTGAGAAACAACTCAATGTCTCCCAAGTTACAACCTTTGTCGACATATATGCAGGATTCTGGCTAGTGTAAATATTTTCTAGCTTTAACTATCCATCGTCCAAAATTGTCCATATGAAATGATACCTAAGCTATATATTATTAGTCTTAGAATGAAAAGATGAATTCTTTACAAGATGAATGGCGCTCTGGCTATCACTATATAACCTGCTCATCTCCTGCTTCTTTCCAAACTCATCCAAAAACCTTTGTAACCAAATCATTTCTTTACTAGCCTCTATAGTAGCAACATACTTTGCTTCCGTTATTGAAAGTGCAAAAATGTTTTTCTATTTTCAAACGAAACTAACAATTGTTCCACCTACAGTAAACAAATAGCCTGTGGTGCTCCTCCTGTTGTCTCTATCACTTCCCATATATGGATCAACATATCCTTGTAGAGCAATGTTTGAACCTCTAAAGAATAATTCTTGATTTTTGGTACCTCTCAAATACCTAAGAATCCACTTCACCGCCATCCAATGCTCTTTTTCTGGATTGTTCATATACCTTCTTACAACTCCCATTACATGTGAAATATCAAGCCTTATGTAGGCCATTTCATACATTAAGCTTCCAACTGTTGATGTGTATGGAACTTTACACATATAATCCATCTCTTCTTGAGTCGTGGGATACATCTCCTTACTTAGTTTGAAATGTCTAGCCCAAGGTGCACTAATTGTTTTTCCGTTCTTTATATTAAATCTTTCGAACACCTTTTCTATGTACTCACTCAGAGACAATGTTAATTTGTTATTTTTCTTGTCTCTAGTTATTCTCATACCAAGGATTTTTTTTGCAACACCCAAATCCTTCATTACAAATGAATTTGCCAATTTTCCTTTGAGTGCATTTATTTCCTACATGTTAGGCACTGCAACAAATATACCATCTACATACAATAACAATATAATATAGCTGCCATAATTTCTCCTCTTAAAATAAACACAATGGTCAAAGTGACATCTAGTATAACCTTGTTCAGACATAAACCTGTCAAATTTTAGATACCACTGCCTTGGAGTCTGTTTTAAGAAATATAAGCTCTTCTTCAAATTTCACACTAATTTCTCCTTCGCCTTGACCTCATACCCTTGTGGCTTTTACATATATATTTCTTCCTCCAAATTCCCATGGATAAAGGTTTTCTTTACATCTAACTTCTCAAGATGAAAATATTATGCTGCCACTAAACTTAAAATAGTTATGGTTGAAGTCATTTTAACAACATGAAAAAAAAATTCATCAAAGACTATACCTTTATTTTGTGCAAATCCCTTCACCACAAGCCTAGCCTTATACCTCTATTTACCTCCATCTTTGTACTTCAACCTATAAACCCTTTTATTTTGCAATGTTGTTTTACCAACAAGCAACTTGGCTAAGTCCCAAGTATGCTTATGTATCAAGGAGTCCATCTCTTATTCCATGGCTTGCTCCCACTTCTTCCTGGTTTCAACTTGCATTGATTCTTCATATCTTTATGGTTCACTAGAATCAATCAACAAAACATAATATAATGAAGGAGAGTATCGTTCAGGGGGTCTACTTATCCTAGTAGGTCTTCTAACACTAGTTTTAGGTTTTTGAAGTGCTTGTTGTTGTTGTCAATGCTGATCATTCTAATTTTCAGGCACCATTACTTTTCCTATGATCTCATCAAGCATTATGTATTCTTTGTTTTCCTTTTCCTGTTTCTTTCCCTAATGATTTTGTGATTTTTATAATCACATAGACGATAACAAAAATCATTAACACCATATCCAATAAAGGTACATTTCTTTTATTTTGCCTCAAGTTTTGTTCTATTTTCTTCATTAATATTGACAAATGATTCACAACCAAAAGTCTTTAAAAAGGAATAGTTTACTTTTTATACTTTTCCATGCCTCCTTTGAAATACCGCCATCCAAGGAACTTGAAGGCCCTTGGTTTATTAGATAAATAGTGGTATCTACAACATCTGCACAGAATTACAAGGGAAATATTATATGCAATCTCATCCACCTTTCACGCTCCATGATTGTTCTGTTCATCCTTTTTGACACACCATTTTCCTGTGGTGTAACTGATATTGTCTTCTCTCTGCGAATTCCATGCTCTAAACAATAGTTATCAAACACTTTGTTGCAGTGTTCACCTCCATTGTCTGATCTAAGACACTTCAACTAGTTTTGTATCTCATTCTCGACCAAATCTTTCCATTTCTTGAAAGTATCAAATACATTAGATTTATTTTGAATACAATAAACCTAGTTTTTTCTTGTTGCATCATCAATAAAAGTAACTTAATAGAAAGATCCATCAAGAGACGATACATGAATAGGTCCCCATACATATATATGCATAAGCTCTAAATTTTCACTCTTATTTTCCTTCCCAACTCTGAAAAATATGACTCTCTTTTGCTTTCCAATAGAACAATTTTCACATAAATCCAAATCAACATGCTTCAAACCTTAAAACAATTTTTTTTACTGAAGAATCTGCATTCCTTTCTCACTCATATTCCCAAGACTATGATGCCACAATTCCCTATATGTTCATGTGGAGGTTAAAACATTAACAAAATTAGAAATACTACTTCATAAATGCAATGTACCA
Organism: Pinus taeda; assembly: GCA_000404065.3. NCBI lineage: Eukaryota > Viridiplantae > Streptophyta > Pinopsida > Pinales > Pinaceae > Pinus > Pinus taeda. The sequence continues at coordinate 15,406 of APFE031127576.1, read as the reverse complement.
ACCTTTTCTCCTTTTTCTATTACCAAGGCTCCTTTAGTGACCTTCCAGGTTTTGTCTGTAAAAGTAGTTACTCAACCTTCACCTCCCAACTTCCTTATTGAAATTGGATTTTTATTCATATTTGGAACATGACTTACTTCCTTCAATAGCAATTCATTTCCATTCTATTGCTTCAAAAAAACCTTACCCATTCCAACGATCTTATAGGGTTTATCATCACCTAGACGAGCTTGTCCAAAATCTCCTTAAACGTAGTCATGAAAATGTTTCCTATCAGGTGTGGCATGGAATGATGCCCCTGAATCTTCCACACATGCATCAATAATATTCTCTAATGAAAGAATCAAAGCATCTTGTAACACATCACTTGTCACATTTTCTTCATGATTGTTCTCTTGTTTTCTATCTCCTTCTTTTCCCTTCTGATATTTACATTATTTCTTCGATTTTCCTTTTTTCCCACATTTCTGGCACACTATCCCAGATTTGGATTGGGATCTACCTTTTCTTGACTTACTACGATTTCTTGGGCTCTTTCTTCTTTACATTTTTCTTCCCCTAGTCTATGCAGTGAAAGCATTACATGATGTCTCACCAGATCTTTTCCATCTCGTTTCCTTTATAAGGATGGCACCAACAACATCATCAAATTTTAAAGTACTAAATCCAAAGAAAGAGTTACCAATAGCCATAACTAGGACATTCCAACTTTATGGAAATGGGCACAAAAATAATAGAGCCCTAACTTCATCATCAAAATTTACCCCTACAAAACTTAATTGACTAGTAATTGTATTAAACTAATTTAAATGATCAACGACAGATCCACCTTCTGACATCTTCATATTAAATAGATTCTTCATAAGAAATAACTTATTTTAGGCCGAGGGTTTTTTGTAACAACTGTGGTGAAAATTTCATGTAAAAATATATAAGGCCATGGTGATGGGACACGTATTCCAAGTTGAATGGTGGGCAGGACATCATAGTGGGTGTTCATTTGGTTGTTTATGGCTAAGGAAATTGCCAAAGGCAACAACTAAGGCATTAAAGAGGAAAAAAGGTATTTTGGCACATTTATTTATGAAAATAATGGAAATTAGGATAAAAGGAAGGTGAAAGGTCATAGGTTGCATGTGAGGAGGAAAATACAGGAAAATAATGGAAAATGGAGAAAATATAGGCCTCATTAATAAAAATGCTTATGAGGATTAGTGCGCAAGACTTGGTTAGTTCAGTATTGGAACTATCTCATTATTATCACTCTCATACTCTTGGATACTTAGAGTTTTCTTGGAACACTCTTGGAGGGTGTGGCATATTTGGATTCTTAGAGAAAGAATGCAAAGGAAGAGAAGGGAAGAGCAAGAGGGCATCAGGATCAACAACTACATCATATTTTCTTGGAGGTACAAAGTTACATGTATGGTTTCTTCACTAGTTTTGGCATGCATGGAATATGCACGCGGTTTCTTGTTTGTGATCTATCATTGGCATGGAGGATGGCCGGGATTGACAGAGGATTGCCTAGCCTTTCCTTTTTCTGGGTAGCCATGGTGATTGTGGGTTTACTTTCATGGTTTTGTTTTTGGTTGGTTCTCATGTTTCCTTTAGTTCTAGAAGCCTTGTTTGGACAAACGCTTTGGAGCCTAGTGGCAGCCATGGGTTGAGTTATTAGTCCTGGGAGCCAGGTTGGAACAAACACTTTGGAGCCCTAGAAGTTTGGATAGAGACCAATATGATGATGGTTTTGTGATGTATGACCTTGAGGTGGAATCATTGTTTGATGGGTTGAGGTGGATGGCCTCTAAAATCCATGGATTAGTTTTGATTGATGTGTTCTATGAGATCCCACATTCATGGTTGGAATATGGCACGAGGGTGAATGTCTGAAGAGAAATTAGCTCAGCCATTCTACGGTTGGGTGGAATGTGGAAGTCCCATTCTAGGATTGGATTTTGCATCATTAATGAAAAGTTATTTCTCCTTGTATTTCTATGAGAATTATGATGGATTATATGGTTGTGATTTCATTGGTATTTTTGTCCCTATTATGTCGGTTATTTACATGTTTTATGAAAACAACCATGAGTGGCTCTCATCATGTTCTTACTTGTTATTGAGTGATCAATGTATCTATGAATGAATGGATGTAATGGCAGTTAAATTGTTAAGGAAACCATGTTTTATGGTGAATCTTAAATAAGTATGAGACCCCTATTCTCAGAACTAATAATTACACCTGTAGATTACACATTTGCAATATGTTTGACAAAATGTCTTTCATGGCTAGTAGGGGTCAAGTTAAGGTCTTGAACAAGTATTTGCTTTAGTACTATCATTTCCATGTTATTTTACTGATTTGAAGAGATGGTTCAATTCTGGGCAGTGACCTGGGCTCTGGGCCTGACAACGTGGCTGAAACCCCAGAGTTGCTGGCATAGCACTGACAATTTGGGTCTCTGGTCACCGACACACAACCCTGTGAGAACAACTATAGGGTTACAATTGCATGCATGCCTTGTTATGGGAGCAACTTTGGGTTTAATTCATCTAAATTCTAGGTTAACTCAGGGGTTGGGTACCTGGAGTGGTGGATTAGTTCTTGGGGGTTCTGAAGCACGCAAGGGAGGTATGTGTGTTGTGTTTCCATAGATTCCATTTTCTATAGGTCACTCAGGAGGTCAAATCATATCATAGTGGCCTCTCACCACATGTTTACCCTGACTGGTCGATTTCTTGGGTAGATGTGGGAGGAGAGTGTTACAGAGTGGTATTATAGCGTGTTTGCACTCTCCTTGGGTTGTGTGTTGGTCATGCATTCATGTTGGTTGCATATGTCTTCCTTATGCATGTATTCCATGTGCTTGTTGCATTTGCATGGCGTTGAGCATGGTTGTAGTGATATTGCCATGTGAAGGTTGAAGATGTTGTCGTGGAGTATGTCTTCATGTGTATGGATGATTTATGCATCATTATGCATGTCAATGTTCACATGTTATCAAATGCACATGAGGTGGTTTTTGTTGTCATTCATAAGGCCATGGTTTGTGTAGTTGATGTGGTTATGCATTGATAATTGGACTGGAATTTAGCTAGGATGATGGGTATATGGTTTTGCACTCATGTGTTATATTTCTATATGTAGTTGTTATGCAGGTATAGTCTTGGTTATAGTTATGCATGAATAGTAGGTCAAACATGCCTTGTGAAGTTATGGTATGCAATTTAGGTCATCAGGGTGCTATTAGTTGTCATGATGCTAATGCGTTGGTTGAGATAGAGTAGGAGATGCATATCGTCATAACGAGGTTGCAACATTGGACCTTGGGGTAAGAGCAGATCATCATATAGGTATTGTATTTTTGGCATGCGGGTATGTAATTTAAGGATTTTCATATGCACTAGGCTTATGTACATGTATTTTTATGTTATCATTGTATACATGATAGATGCTAGTTGATTAGTGTAGTATTATGGCCATGTGTCGGATAGTCATGAATGATAGTAACTTGTGGTAATATGCATTGCTATTGTTGTGTTATGTTAGATAGCTTGATGATTACGCTATATGTTGTCGATGAGATTAATACATAATTTGTTGTGGTTTTATGCTAGTAACTTAATGATTAGGTTATATGTTGTTGACAAGCATGATATATAGCTTATTGTTGTTATATGCTAGTGTCTGTTATGATTGTGTTATGTATTTTTGTTGAGTATGTAATAGGTTAACTTGTTGTTGATATATGATAGTTAGCTTGTTGATTAGGGTTATCACATTGATATCTTGTTGTTGCATGTATCATGCTAACCTGGATTGGTCTATGCCGAATATTATGGGTATGACATTCAGACAAGATATCGTCCCCTCAGATACACTAAGGTATGAGTTTTCCTATGTTGTATATTTGGTGCTTGACTATTTGATTATGTTGTCTAGTTGATTTATTTAACATCGTATGTTTGCAAGATGGTTGAATGTTTGATGAATTACATAATATGAGTATGTGCTCAAATGATATTATTTTAAGATGGTTGTACTAATACATATGTGTTGAGATAGTTGGTATGTACTTGCATGTAGTAGGTGATAGTTGTAATATTATGTATAATGACTATGAGTTGACTATGAATTATGACATGATTGTTTGTAAAAGTTGATTTCAAATTGATAGATATGATTGTCTTGATATTTGGAACATGTGGTTGACATATGTGAGTATTTGCAGGGAACATGCTTTGTATTAGCATAACGAGGTAATAATTGATGTGTTTATATAACTAACAATTGGGTGATGTGAGAGTATATAGCAAGAATCAGTTGCAACAAAGTAAAAAGGGTAAAAGAAAATAATTTGACAATAATTCCTTTGGATATGTTTGGAAACCCTAATTCCAAATGACTAAGAAACTCACAAACATGAAGTCTTCTTAACCTTGATTTTGTTTGACATTATGTGGATATGTGCTATAGTCATCAACATGTACATGACAGGTATATTAGCCAGTCTGTAGTTGTAGGTTGATCTATCAAGGGAATTGGAGTCCCTTAAGAGATGTTGTGGATGTGTTCAGTTACAAGAAATGTGCTTGGCACAACAAGGTAAGGTAACCAGTGTATTGTTATGTTTATTTATGCACTGAAAGTTATGTGTTGATGGCGGTATGGTGCAGGGAGTTGCATGGCAAAAGAGGTTACCATGAAACCTTGAAGAAGGATTTGGTTGAGTTTCCCTGGGAACCACGGGGATTGAGTCATGGTATTTGTTGTTAGTCTTGTGCTTTTGGTCTTATTTTATTTTCTTGCACTTAATTTGCAGCTTTATTTATGTCTAAAGTATGGCCATACCACTTCATTTGCAAAGGCGTGTTGTTATTGGTTTTCATGGTTTTATTCTGGTTATTTTTTCTGTTCTTTCCTTTTATGTTTTGAATATGGGGAATTGGTTGAGAAAGAGGAAAAATTGATGGAGCTCGGGGAGAGTTGTGTGGTACCCAATAGGTAATGTAAGACATGGATGAAGCTTGGTGTATGAGTAAGAGCAATAGAAGGTAAGACTATGACAGTCAGTTGGATTGGTTAGGTCCATTTTAGTAAATGGATGATGACATAACAATCATGGGAAGGGTAATCAAGAAAAGGTAAAGTAAATAGATCTGAGGTGTCATATGCCCTGGCTATGTTGGGACTATTGTTCTCAATATTGCACATGTGTTGCATGAATAAAGGAAGTTCTCTTAACCTTGACCTTATAATATCTGGAAATTTTGTTGTGATAATGATTATGTTGATGTTTATATATGTATACATGTAAGTGTGTATGTATGTCATGTCTGACACCGTGATCATGAATCATGATTATTTTATGCTAATGTTTATATGTACATATGTATGTATGTATGTATGACGTTGACTGATGAGATCATGTTATGTACCTAGGGGGGGTAATATGGGGTACCGAGGGAGGTACCCAAGGTAATAATGTAATAATGGGATGGGCCATAGTAATAAATAAGGTGGTTAACCCATGTCATTTAAGGGACCACAAGTAGTTAATAATAATGTAAGGGGCCCATGGTATTAGTTGATGGTATGAGGAAACCATGGTAATGATGCATGGTATTGTATGTATGAGGCCTATA
>APFE031127572.1:2776-14417 GCA_000404065.3 Pinus taeda | reverse complement strand
GATTCAGAATTGTCAAGTTTCCAAGAGCTTCATGCTGCAAGAGCCTTCTTAATTCCCATAAGGCCAAATCCAAGTAAGGAGATTCTTGTCCAAGAACCAAAGAGAGAGGCTTGTCCTTACTCCCAACAAGCTTTGCAAGACATGTGTTGCTGACTACCCAGCCAAAGGAGAATCTAGCGTCAGAACTTTGGTTGTATTCTTCTTTGATGAATTATTAATAAATGACTATTGGTTATGGTTCCACTCTTATTGTTATTTGTGATGATGATGAGTTATATCCTTTCTGACTGATATATAGTTGCATATTCTAGATTTTATGTTTGTGTTTGTGTCGTTTCTTGTATGTGCAGGTATCCATTCATGAAGATCGTGGGGATTCTGATCTGCCAGAATAAAGGAACAAGAGCACCACCTCTTCTACAAGAACTAGTGTTGGAATCTAGGTAAGCCTTCATCACTGGTCTGTTAATTTTCAATTAGAAACTTGCACTGTAGCATTGTATGATTGTTGCTAGACCCGGTCTGGGCTAGTATGGATCGCCTCTATCCACAGAGGGGATTTACCTCCTCAACACTTATGACACAGTTTGAGGGATTGTCCAGACGGTCACTATCATGTAGCGGTTGGCTAAAATGAAGGAGGCCCAAGCTCTCAAGACACAATTTGACACTATGTGGCAAAAGGAGGCAGTGCTTAAGGAACACAACTAGTCATGGATTGATGAAGCATTCACGGTCTCAATAGCCACAAAACGAAAGATAGTGCACATGCAGGTAGTATGTGATCCCGGATAGGTAACTCCAATTGATATGGATGCATTAGCAACTCACGTAGAACAGGTACAGAAATTAGCGGCCAAGTGTGTTGCAAGCACAAGTGATGTGTAGAAATTGTTGAACGACGTCCATGTGAAGATTACCACACCAGTCGAGTGACTCGAGACGAGTCACGATGATTGTGTTGGAGGACTGTTGGGTAGTAGAGGGCTTCCATAATAGTGTTGGGGCTCAAAACCTGCAATTTTGGGAAAGGTATGGTAAGGACTCCGGGAAGTGCATGGAGCGCAAATTGTAAATGAGTCTAGTCAAAGAGTTTTCCGCCCCAAAATAATGTAAAATTATAGGAAGTAATCCGGCTTTCCCATGGTTTGCAGACCATGGGAATGTATAAATAGAGTGAGGCTCTATGGATAGAAGTCAATTTTTGGTATGTACTTTTGGATCTGGAATGTAATGGGTTTTTGAAGAATGAAGTCTTGAAGCGTCTGTAAGTCCGAGTCAAGGGTGTTGGTAGATAGGTAGAAGCTCTGTAGCTGTGTGTGTAGAGGTCTAGTAGAGTTTGCAGTTGTGTGTGTGAACCCCTGCAGCTAAGTTCGTAGGGTGGATCTGGATGTATTGGTGAAGGAAGTGAATAAAGATAAGTTGATTCTGAAATTTTGTGTTAAATCTAAATTATTGTGGATCTAGCTAATTTATGGTTGATATAACTGTCTGATCTATGCGTGTATGCTTATGTTATGAGTCTATGTGAATATGTATTTATTTTGGGTGCGCGAACTAGTTATTTCTATTAAATGTTTGCTTAAAGACAATAAAAAGAAGATCTAATATGTAAACAACACATTAATAAGTAGTAAGGATTTTCCTAGATCCAGATCTATGCGAGGCAGAGTGGCACGAAGCCACAGAACAATGGGAAAACCTTCCACACCACATCAAGACATCCCAAGGGTGAAAAAACATGGTTCCAGCACCCTCCCCTGCTACCTTGGGTGAGACCTTAGTTCGCGCTCTATGGGCTATTGCTAAAAGTGTTAGTAGTTGCGGGATTTGTTTGGCTAAGTAACTCTTCTGAACCTGGGTCAAGCCCTTATAAGCCAACAATGAGTCTATGCTAGTACAAGATTGTAAACAAAATTTTCTTCTGTTAAAAGGAAGACAAATGCAGGTGGTTTTTGTCCCACATTGGGTTTCCACCTTATATCATGGTGTTCATGTGTGTTTCCTATGTGTGATGATCTGTTCTTTTTTACTGCACCTGGTTACTATTTATATGGTTAATGAAGTTCTGATGCGCTGATTAAAGATCAACATATGATGAATTAATTGAATCATAAGTTTACTAGATATACGCTAGTTGCATTAAACACAGTTGCGTGTACATGCAGGTTCCCTTAACTGAAGTAGCGTATATGAATCTGATTATGGAACTGAAAAAGTTATTGATTTGCTAATACTAATTCACCCCCTCCCTCTTAGTACTATTTACAACACTAGAAGTACTAGCCCAGGGTTGGAGGATGTCTCGTTAGGAAGCACTTCATTGGGTTTTTTGGAGGAAAACCCTATAGGTGAGAACCAAATTATGCCATAATCTGCTAGTGAGGAACGAAACCATTCATAAAAAAATGGTGAGTAGGAGAAATTGGTAGAAGCCTTAGGAGTATCGAAAAAATTTAGAGGGAAAATTTATACAGGGAAGAAGAGGAAGAAGGGTCGACACAAAAAACTTAAATGTGAAAATTAGAAGTTGGTTCTAGGTTAGGATGTATAGATGGAAAAAGTGATGACTAAAATGAAACTAGTGGTGGTAGGGAGAGCGAGGGGGTGACATTTCTCCACTAATTTTTTATATGATTGGGTTAGAAAGAAATAGGTAAAATCATTGGACATGGTACCCTTAGTGAGTATCCTGGCTTGGGGTTGGCTTATGCTCTGATGTGGAGTGCTACGATCTGCAACTTGGGCATTGGGGAAAAGCTGGAGTATTGATTCAAATCTAGTTCTAATGAAACGTTGAAACCTCCTTTTTTATGCAAGCCATGAGAGACTAGATAATGCTCTCATTTGGGTAATATTGCCTAGTTTCCCCCCAAAATATTGGTCATTGGATGTTTTCCAGGTGATTGGGAACAAATTGGGGGTGCTCTTGGAAGAAGATATGTCCTTCATTACATTTGGTGATTTGTCTTTAGCATGGGTTCTAGTTAATTTTAATCCTCATGAGGGATTAAATGTTGAATTGGATTTGTGTTACCAAGCATTTCCCGTCATAAAATGGTGGACTATGAAGAGATTCAATTCAAATGCCAAAAGTGTCATCAACATAGGCACAAAAACATTGTTCTCTCCATTTTTTGGAAAGATAGGTTCATGGGTTCTAGAGTCAGATCGGAAAAGGGATTCATAGACATCAAATTGGGATTTGAATAAGGTGGAGGTGCATGAAACTCAATTGGAGTAGTTGTATCTCACAGTGCCATTGTCGAATGACCCAGGAAATGATGGTGTTGGTGGTCGTGCCAATGCATTGATGGAAATGGGACTACATGACAGGGATTTGGCTAGTTATCCATCTTGTTTGGTGATCCCCCATCTAGGTAATACCCCTCCCCCTCATTGAGTTATCAATTTAATTAACTCTTTTAATAGTATGGACATCGGTTCTAGCCCTTGCTCTCTCCCAAATTTTCCTATTGATGTCTACTCCTCCTTATCCTTGACTGTTCCCCGTTGCTTTCCCTTGCCCCTCTATAAACCCTGCATGCCATTCCTTGAAGGTTTCCTTTCCATTTTTGTAGGAAGAATCCTTGAAATCACTCTCCCACTAGAATATTCATCCCAAATGATAAAAGTGGGATCTTATTATTTTCATTGGTTATCTTGGCGCTCCTCCCTGGATAAGATTAGTAATTAATTCTGGAGGAGAAAATCCCACCTATCCAAAGCTCAATTAAAATCATGACAAGATGTTGCAGTTGGAAAGTAAAGGTTGATAGACAAGGCATTTAGAGTAGTGTGAGCCCCTGGGAGGTTACCCTAATGATTTCTCTATCCTTTAAATATTGGGGCTTGGCGTCTTGGCTAACCCATCTAAAAACTAGCCTTGTAAAGACAAGTACTTTCTAAGAACCTAGACATTATATTTCTTTAGGAAACTTTAGGGGGGGGAGATTACCTAGGTGTTGGAGACTATATTCTTGGGTTGGAGATTCATATGTTTGGATCCAAGGGGAATGATTTGGGTATTTTCCATTAATTTTAATCTAAAAACCATTAAATTAAATGGCTCTTGGAGATCATAATTGATTCTGGGTGCATATACCTTTTCTTCTGAGTTAGAGATGGAGTTTGGAGTTGTATTTCCTTTTTATCATTTACTTTCCAGCAAAATTAGAATGGGTTTTCTTATTTCTATTTTCCTTCCAAAAAAATAAGAGAACTTTCACAATTTAGATTGGGAATACTAGATCCCTTTCAATCTAGACCTTAGGGTCCCTATTGCTACCCAGTTTGTAGAAATTCTAAAGAGGGTTAAAAGAGCCACTCTTTAGTGGCCCATCCAAAAGGAACTGAGGAAATATGATGAACTTAAATTGGTGGAGGAGAGACAAGGATCATGGAGGATCTTGATGGGGGGGTTATCTATCTAATGAGTCCAAAAAAAACCTTTCAGCTAGATGAAACCAAAAAAAAGAATCCTAGAAGAGGAGGAATTCTAGAGGAAACAAATAGAGTTGTTTCGTGGAAGAGTTGATATTATAACACAATATTTTTTCAATTTTTTTCAAAAGGGTGAAGATATCATAATATCATTTGATTTTTCAATGATCTGGAAGGGGTTAAATCCACCTCTTTTGAAGATTTAGCCAGTCTAGGGAAGAGACACTTCAACAACCTGTATAAAGCTCCCTCAGAAGCCTCTATTGTAGAAGTGATTCTTTTAGCATAGGATTTTCCATAATTTACAATTGATGAAGATAATCAATGATTAACGAATCCTATTACTGATGGTTGATTTCAAGGGGTCCTTCACAATTTCTAGAAAGACAACAAAATTGGTCCAAATGGATGATTTGTAGAAATTTTTATGCATCTTTATGACATCTTGAATTAATATTTGTGAAGAGTGGTTGAGGACTCCTAACAAAATGGAAGAATGTTGGAATTTTTTAACTCAACCATTATTTCTCTCATCCCCAAATCATATGATACTTAATATTTTGACTATTTCCAACCAATATCTCTATGCAAATGTATATACAATGTTTTTTTTGAAATCATTGCAAACATGAAAAAAATCGATACTTTCCAAAAATGCCTCCAAGTAAGAGCTCATGTTTATGTAAGGGATCTAGATCCATGAAGCAATTGGGGTAGCTCAAGAAGGTCTTCATAGCCTAAAAATCAATAATATGAAAGGTATGGTGATTAAAATTGACCTAAGGCATACCATAGGGTTATTTGGCTATTTATAGACTTGATTCTTACTCACTTCGTATTTGAGACCCCCATCATCATTTGGATTATGAGTTGTATAACATCTATCTCTTTTGCAGTTCTCATCAATGAATCAATCTCTTCTTTTTTCCATGCAGAACATTGGCCTCACCAAGGATGTCTAACGTCCCCTTTATTGTTCCTCCTTGTGTCTAAAGGCCTTAACAGGATTTTATTAGAGGCTGAAAGAAGGGGGGAACTGAAGGGTGTTTCTATGGATGAAGACCTAGCGATTAGACACTTTCTATTTCTTGACAATATATCACTATTTAGTGATGGTTCTAGACATTATACAACATCCATTAAAGTAGATCTTCTCCTTTCTAGAAATCTATTGGAATGCATGTAAGTATTTCAAAATCTACTCTCTCCCCTCTTTCCTTTTCCATTGATGAAACAAAAAATGTGTAATACCTCTCACCTTTCACATTAACACATTCAATGATTATCTAAAGTACATGGGGCTTCATCTAAAACCAAATAATTATAGGAAGGCATACTAGAAATAACTAATTGTGAAAATGGAAAAAAGGTTAAAGGTGTGGAGCTTCATATGGTTGTCAAGAGCAGGTAGATTGGTTCTCATAAAATCTATTCTTTGAGCCATCCCTATATATTGGATGTCCTTATCTCAAATTCTAAAAGGTATTCTAAATATTGTGCAAAAAATATGCTCTCACTTTTTATGGTAAGGTTCCAAAGATAAATTGGTGCTTCCATGGATGAAATTGGAGAAAATTGTACTGCCTAAAGCATAGGGTGGTTGGGGTATAAAAATTATTCCCTTATTTGTGAAAGCTTTGGCTGCAAAATTGGGCTCGAGGTTGTTATCATCAATCAACCTTTGGAATACAATTGTTCACAAGAAGTGTATATATCCTAGTTCTGTGGAATAATGGGTGTGTTCCCCTAATAAGAAAAGAATCAAATGTTTTATTCATTTGGAAAGTAGTTTGTATTCCTTCTCTATGATTTAAAGAGAGCTTGCTTAGAATATCGGTAATGGGGAAAATATGAATATTGCAGTGGATCCATGGGCTGGTTGTGGGGGGGATTTTTGTGTTCCATGTGATTTGGTAAACTTACTTAATAGGTATGGAAGGATAACACTTAACTAGGTATAAAATAATATGCACACATCCATCTGAGCTCAAGGCTGGGCTACGACCATATAGTTGAATATCGTAGATGCTTCTCATGGGCAGAAGAAAAATTATACATATACTCTAAATCAATCACACGGATGGCTAAGAGATAGGGATGATTCTTTATGCTTGGTTTTATAACCTTTCAAACAATACAATCCAAAAATTGATTACCTTCACTTAATCAATGATAGTAGGGAAAAGGATTAGGTGTGGTGATAGAAGAAAATTTGGAAATTAAGATGTCCAATGAAGGCTTGGGTTTTTATGTGGCATTTCCTTGAAAACATAATACCCCCTTGGGATAATATACAAAAGCAACATAAATAAAGACTCAACTAATGCACTCCTTGTAAAAATGTTGAAGAATTTTTGGACCACCTATTTCTAACATGCCCCTTCACATTGGGGGTATGGGTAGATTACAGAAATAAGATTGGCATTGGAACTATCTGGAAAGGGGAGCATTTTCCTTAAGCATGGAAATCTGAGTTGGAGAAGATAGGTGTAAAGAAGTTCAAGAATGTTCCCTCACTTATTTATTGGGGGGTATGGATTGCAAAAACAATTCTATTTTCCAAGACAAGTTATCATCCACTGTTAGGGTCGTTTCTCAAGTCATTTCTATTTTCTCCCTTCTACCTTCCATAGATTCTACCCATGCTCCTTGTAACATTTTAGGTGAAGTAATTGATACTTCCTCTCCTTGGGCTTATTTCTGTGGGGCATCCCTTACTAGTGGTGACTATGGGGGAGGAGTAATTCTATATCTTCAAGAACATCACTCATTTAAAATTTAGATTGGTTTTCAAAGAGGATCAAACAAATTTGTAGAGCTGCCAACTCTAAAGTTACTATTACTATTTTATATTTAAAAATATTCCCATTCCTTACAATTTTTGTAGACTCCTTGGTTGTCATAAATTGGTTCAATGTAGCTCAAAGATGCCACAACCACACCTTGCTGCCTATTTTAGAAGATATTCTACATATAAAAGGTGTTGTTGGTCATATTTCTTATTGTCACATCTATAACGAATGCAACACAAACACAAAGTATTTATCTAAAGAAGGAGCTACATGACTATGGTAATTTGGAATATCTTTTAAGAAGTAGGTGAAGGAACACAAGGGTATTATCACAGGCCTTTCATCAATTGGTTACAACTAGATCAATAACTAGAAGACATGATATTTCTTTTTTCTTTTTTCTCATGACTAAGGAGGGTTGATTTTTATGTATATGAAGATAAATATGATACTTTATGTACACAGTATAAAGACTTGACTTGTCTAAAATTAGGCGCGTTTCTTCCTAACTTGTACTATTTTGTTAACAGTCATGATATTCATAATGCATAGAGATATATCAGCAAAAATGTACTTTTTTCATTATAGTAATGGAAATTTTATTTTTTTCTGAAGGAAAAAGGTATGTTTCCACTTCAAAAGGGTATTTTTTTTTCATGTGATTTAAACATGTGTAAAAGATAATTGGGAAAGAAAATGGGATTCAAATATTAATTCGTTGGCTCTATAAAATAATAAAAGATATTTGCACTTGACACTCTACCTAAAAAAACAAGCATAACTACATTATGTATATATTGTGTTTATATATATATTTTGAAAAATATACATGGAACATTGAATTAGGTGTTGGGAATAAAATCCATGATTTAACTTTTACAAAATATTGCAAGGACAAGCATTTAATTATATGCATATTTGGCACATTAAATTCCACTAGTATTTTAAAAATAGAATGTAGAAAGATAACATAATTTTGTAGATTTTATTTATTTATTTATTTTTAGCTATACACCAAAATTTTATAAGGAATATATGAGTTTCAAGGGCTTAAATAAAAAAAATGTAAAATCTCATATCTATGTTGCCACATTTCACTAAAAAGTGGGACACATATTCTTGGATTCTACCAAAGGCTCTTATTCCAAACATTAGGCATAGGGGTATTGTTAATTTGAAAACTTAATGATATACTCCAACGTGGGAATGATATTCCTCTTTTTGATAGGACCAATTTTGACTATTGTAGTGCTCAATTTGGACAAGGGAAAGTTTATTTTTGAATTAAATCCCACAAGTGCGTATTTGATTAGGTTGGCCCTAAAGAAAATTGGACACCCATGGAAGGCTATAAATGAAAGTGACCTCAACCTCATTTACACATCATCTTGGATCATTCTTCTATTCTCTTTCTTGGTTTTGGATCGTAATGGACCTAAGAAGGGTGAACAAGAATTGCAAAGGTTGAATAGGAACTGTGAAGGGTGAACAAGAACTGCAAAGCTTGAACATGAACTGTGAATGATAAACAAGAATTACGAAGGTTGAACAAGAATTGAGAAGGCTGAATATGAACTGCGAAGGGTGAATATGAAGTGCATGAGTATCTTTTATTGAATTATCTTCACAATTGGCACATATTTTGGATATTGGTTAGTAGATTTATTGAACAAGTCAAAACTTTGACTTTGATTAATATTTATGGATTTGGGCTTATTGTACTCTTTGCTAAACATTTTATGAAAATATAATAGAATAAGAATTTCAAAGAGTTTCCCCATAGTGGTTTTTTCCCTTGTCTTCGACCAATCCTGGTGTCTCTATGTGTGAATGCTTTTCTTCTATTGTTCTTTTATGTTTTGATGCATTGAAGATGATGATGTTATTTCTATGTAACCACGCATGTTGTTGAATAATGTTGTAAATATGAATAATGATATGATTCTATGATTTGAATTAAATGTCTAAATGAAGAAATGAAATTATCAAAACAAAGCAACATAGCTCTAAGAAAAAATAACATGGTATCAAAGTTGGGCTAAAGAAAAGCCATTGAAGATCACCCTGATGAAGACACCTTTAATGGATGTAAGGTAATATGGAGGAGACCTAAAAGAATACTAAGAAACTCTAGGAAATTTGGTTATTAGTGTTTGATGGATACTATGAGGTTAGGGTTTGGAAGAAGCCATGTTTTATGGCAAATATTTGAGATATACAATCTAGAAATCCTATCATGGTCAATGTGAAAATGTTCAAGCACTTGTAACATATTTGATGAAGGCCTAAATGGGATAGTCTCTATTAGGCCTTGATTATTGATTAATTTTATGATTATATTGAAGGAAACAATGCTATGTGGGCAATGGATAGTCACGTCTCTTGAAGTCTGGCTCAAGAGGGAGATGATCACCTCTCATTGAAGATAAGTTATGTCACTTCTTTATGTCTTTAATTTTGTTTAGATTTATTAATTTGATCATTGATTATGATTCCTGCATGCATTTTTGAGTATTTGATACTTATAACCTCTTTATGAGATGTGACAAGTGGATCCTTCTTGAGTATCCTCTAAGGTGCAGGAAAATATGGCTAGTGTAGGAAGAGAAGAGATATTGATGGAAAGGAAAAGATGAACCTAGCTAAATAGAAAAAGTTATCCAGCTGCCAATAAGAAGGTCCACAGGTATTTTGAATGCAAAAGGTATGTATGGTGTATTGTTTCAAGTTATATTTCAACTTTAATATTGGATGGACAGATAAGCCCTAAGGTATGATGAATATCACCTTCACAAATTGCTGATACATGTATATGAAAATAAGTTTGATTCATGGTACTCATGATGAGATGGTGCACTTGCTATTGAAAAAATATCTTACATTGTATTAAGTCATAGCAAAGTACCTAGAAACATTAATGTTTGAGATATTGTTATACTTGATATTTGGCTAACATCTATCATTTTTAGACATGATGGATCTCTTGATCCAATAAATAAGGCTAGCACATTGATTCTTATATATGGTGGCTTGATACCATTGTTGGTTTTTGTAACAAGCATGGTAACCATGATGATAGAAGTATAACATTAAGATTGATATTTAGGATATTCTTGTTGACCTTGTTTAGATTTTGATAAGCTCAGTGAATTAGACAATCTGATAAAACCAAATGTCCTACCCTAATGATTGAATAATTGATCAAGGTGGATATTGGTGGCCACCTTCCTATTCCACCAAGACCTCCAGTCATTTTCATCTATTTCCTTTTTTATTTCAACATTTACTATTTTTAGTCATTTTTCGAGTCTTGAACTTCTAGAGTAGTTTTGACTGCCTAAATGACGTTCTTTTTCAGGTCTACAGCAGGCCCATAGCCATAAATAGCAGCCTACATCAAATCCTATAGTACTCGAAGAGACATTTTCAGAGAGGTATTGTACGCGCCAAGTGGAGATAATATGACCAAGTTACGACCCCCGGAAGTTGGTTGCACAACTAACTCCAATGGAGCCCATAAAATCTTAGCGTTACATCTCTTGGGATTAGGGTTTTGGTTGTTTAGAGTTTTCTCTTGTTATTCAATAATGAATAGGCCCTTGAACCTCATTGTAACATAGTTCATAGGCATGTATTTTCCACATCTCTTCTCATAGATAAGCTACCATGGGCCGAGCTAGTTTATTTCCATTCCGTTTGTAAGCTTATTTAAATATTTTGATATTAATGAAATAAAGTGTTATTTCTAATGCATCTCTATATTTATGGTTATATCTATAATTTGTTGCATTCCTATTTAATTTTAGATTGTAAAGTTTTGTAGATGTTCTATGCTAAGAGCAATTTCACTTTTCTCACAGCAATCATACAAGAAGTTAAGCAAAATGCAGATAGAACATATAAGCAGATCTTACAGAAGACAAATCAGAAACAAGAAAAATGTGTGTGATCGTTTCGGCGGTCAACAGGATGCTTCAACCAGCAAAGTCTCCTTTGGTCAGCTAGCCCAGCATGTGTCACAACAACCCTCCAACCAGTAGATGAGTCAACCCAAGTCAATTCTACAAAAGTCAACGCAGGGGCATCAAGCTAAAAGTCAACGCAGCAGCAAAACGGTCAACCCTTTGACCTCGATTTTTGTGCCATGTAGTACGGCCTTCAAAAATCGAACCTTCCACAAGTTTTCAGCTTGATTGGACCAAGCGTTGACCAAAGTCAACGCTGGTCAAACTTTCTGCGAAACCCTAGCAGCAGAAAATCGTACTGCAACTCAGCCGTACGGTCTGTCCTCTTCGTCCTTCCCACGTGTGGCTGAAATTCGTCCTTCAAGTAGCTCGTACTCTTTAGGATGAGAGAGGAAGATGTGAGTTGTGATGTGATGAAATTCTCTCCAACTTTTCCTGTAT
>APFE031127546.1:3771-36227 GCA_000404065.3 Pinus taeda | reverse complement strand
TTTAAGGCTTTTCTTTAAGACAAAAGGTAGTGGAGATGAAACTGATGGTGTGTAGACTCGACACAAATCCACTAAAAAGATGCACCTAGGATGATTTACACTACTTTTTCTTTTCAATGAATTCCCTAATTAAGAGAGTTGAAAGAATGCAAACTTTCTTAATAGACAATCAAAGAAACAATCTCTTTATCTTTTCCAAGCATACAACACATGACCACTCATTACTTGCATGAAAAAAATTCCTTTTCTTTCAAAAACTTCAAATGCTACTTAAAACAAACTTCACAAAGGAGATCTTTTTATATTTTTCCTATTTAATAAAGCATGTAAAACTATTCTAATCAACAGCAATTTCAAAATTTAAAAAATCTATAAAAACTCACTCAAAAGCAAATCAAAAGGAAATTTACCTAAAAGCAAATCTAAAGAGGCAAAAGCCTACTAAGATGATTCCAGGATGTTTTACTCGGTAACAATCAAACCAAGGACCAGTTCATGCAGAATCATAAACCAGTCAAAAAAAAATCAAACTCTTTTGTTCTTTTCTTAAGAATGAAATTCACAACTTCAATCAACAAGCTTCTTCGAAATTCTGCAAAGAGACAACACAAAGGTAGGTTGCTCACACAAGTAGACTTTATGACAGGTCCGACTCCTAAGAAGACTGAAAAAACCAGAGAGATCCAAGGTTTCACAACTTCTAAAGTCAAAGTCACTACAGGACCGATGCAAAAATCAAACCCTAGGGCTAGAAATTCTATGAATTTCACTAAAAATCTTGACGCTAACGAAACAAGTTCAGGTGAAGATCTCTGACAGATAACCAATGGATATGGGCAGTAAAAACTAATGAAAGACAAAATCTAAGGGAAAAAATGGAAAAAATGGAAAATTTTCAATTTTTGACAGGGTACGCAGGCAGCCTGTTTGCACAGGTGCGTGCACGCTCTGTGTACAAAGCTGTAGTGCGTACAGGTACGCACTGTGCTCAACTCAGAGGGTGCGTACTACTGAAAAATCAAGAAAAACTAAAATCTAACTTAACTCTAAGCTAGCCCACCCAAATACACAGTCAAACAGCCAAAAACCAAAAAAGAAATGACTTTTCTCAGATCAAAGTTTCACACAAAGGAAAGATCAATCACATTAATGGATTCCCCAGTGGAGTCGCTAATTTGTCATGCGGAAAGAGTTAATCTTGCGGACAAAACCAACCTCCCTAGAAGCTTAAGGATTTCTAGTGACAAACAAGACAATTAAGAGCAATCCTTATCTAAACATGCATTTACCATACAAGAAATCAAGTGTTTAGATCCTACCTATAGTCCAACGCTGTTGTAGTAGTCCAGCCTCGTCGATCCGGATGAGCTCTTCCTTCACTTCGAAACCTGCATTCACTAACAATCAAACGATTAAATAGCACCTGAATATCTCATAAAATAAAACATATTCAACATATAGACCAAGGAGTATATGAAACAACTCATTAATAACAAATCATTGAGAAGAATGGACTTATTGTATTAATAGGAAACAAAAGAAACCATTACAACCTGAGCCTTGGTGTTGTGCAAGTTCCTCCCAGGGTCCAGCAAGAGTTTTCCTTTACTTTGATAAGCTCACCCACTTCCAAATGAAACAAGAAAGGATGGGAATCTCTCCTCACAAGCTTCTACAAGGAAGTCCTAATTCCAGCAGCATCTACCCTTTGGAATGTTCAGCTTTCAACCTTCCCCTCCTCTGGCCCAATGCCTGTATTTATAATGTTCTAGAGGAAGTTAATCAGGTCCAACATCAATGGGATAAGCCCCTCTTTTGGATGGGGTAGCTCCTCTCTTGATGGGATAAGTTCCTCCTTCATAGGGATACATGAACCATCTGGAGGCGCTCAATACACGTCAAACAAGGTTCTAGAATGCTCTAGAAATGACCACAAGTAACTTTTTTAAGATGAAACTTGCACCTTTTGACCTTTACAGGAGTACGCACCCACCCCTTGACATACAGAGCATACAAGTACGCAGGTATTATGAACTTGGGATGCATACACGCAGGTAAGGCAGAGAGAAACTGCGTACCCAGAGATAAACATGTTCTTTAATGACTTTCTCTCTTTCTTGAAGTTTGACATGGAGAGCAGAGGTATAAGGCTTGCCAAGGAGGATAGTATGACTGTTGATGGAGCCATACTAACTGCAAATAGTCATGGTGACAAATTTTAGTGTAACAGTGGGCATGACATGAACTATCAATTAAAAAAATGGAAAATCACATGGTCCTCCTCATAAGATATTGAGGCACATGCCTATAATCCCAAGGATTCAAAGGCTCTTTCATTGTAAAGAATTAGCTATGTTTCCAAGATGAAAAGCCTCACATAGAAGTGAGTAGGGAGTTATGTGAATCCCAACAAATTCAATAGACATGAAGCATATAGAGAATACATGGCCTGAAAAATTCAAGGATGAAGTATGAAGTCCATGACTCAACATAGCCATGGATGGCATCAACCCATATTCCCTCCAAAATACCAACTATT
Source organism: Pinus taeda (assembly GCA_000404065.3). Lineage (NCBI taxonomy): Eukaryota > Viridiplantae > Streptophyta > Pinopsida > Pinales > Pinaceae > Pinus > Pinus taeda. The sequence goes on along the minus strand of APFE031127546.1, from coordinate 33,688 downwards.
CTATTTGGCCTGTAGTAGTAATCACTAACAATATCCCCCCATGATTGTTAATGAAGAATGAACATCTTATGTTGGCTCTCATAGTCCCTGGTAGAAGAAAAGTGAAGAATATGGATGTCTACTTACAACCATTGGCAGATGAATTGAAGGAATTATGGGAAGGGATACATGTATACGATGTATCAATACCCTTCACAACAAAGAGGAGTTTTAAATTGTGTGGCAATGTGATTACACCATACATGATTATCCAAGCTTAGGAGTTTGCTCTGGTAAACTACATGTTTATTGATTTGTTTATATATGAAACAATATTGTTTCACATATTAATTTAATTCATTACTATTATTTTGATATTCATGATCTCTAACATTTCCAGTATTATACAATAATTTCACAGGGCTTGTAACAAAAGGGTATATGGATGTAAATGTTGTGGACCTTCTCTAAAGGCTAGGTGGTCCAACAACTTATGAAAGCCAATGTATGACTACTCTAGGGTATTCCTCCCAGAAGAACACCCATACAGAAGAGAAACATCAAATTTCAATGGTAAACCAGAGAGAACCCAAAGGCATTCAATAATGACACTAGTTGAATGACTTAGAGCATATGAGAGAAAGAAGGAGAAGGAGATTATGAAAATGTTCAATTCAAATGGGGAGCCTATGTTTGATGATCTAGAATTATTCAACATCTATGTTGAGAAATTTCCCATTGGGATGAAAAGGAAATATGTATTTTAGGAGCTCCCATATTGGGAGCATATTAAAATTTCCCACTTACTAGATCCCATACATATATTTAAAAATGTTTTATCTTCTTTATGGAGGCACATATCATCAAAATAAAATGACATATTGGCTGTTAGGAAAGATCTTATTTCTTAAAAAACTAAAAATAAACATTGGCCAAGACTCGAAAGTAGAGGAGAGGTTGGTCCCTCTTGGTGTTTCAAAGAAGGTGATTGATGTCCCATGGCTTTTAAAGAAATATGATAGTTAGTTGGAAAAAGAATTTGTAATGGGTGTGAGGGTGCCTTCTTTATATGGGTATTCACTACGACGTTTCTTCACTATGGAAGACCATTTGTTGGGGTTGAAATCACATGACCATTTGAACCTTCTAATAGTATGTATGTCAAAAACATGATTTTATTTTTATTTTTATTTCTATGCAATGGGATAAAATATAATTATTTTTTTTATGTGTTTACTTTGTAGTGTCATTATCATCTAATCATGCGTGGGTGTGTAAATTATGACTTCCCCCAAGAGCTACGATATGCCATATGTAAATTATCTGCTTTTGTATGTTGGATCACATGAAAGGAGATTCATATGGCTAACATTCAATGATGGCATCAAGAGATATTTAATATTGGTTGTATGTTTGAGGAGGAACTATCACGAGTTTCATGGAATTGCATGTTCATCTTCTAATTCACCTAGTACATGAGGTTGAATTAGTTGGGGTGCTTTCTTATCGTTGGATGTTATTCTTAGAGAGGTACATGAAGGAATTGAAAATTTTTGTTCGACAACCAAGGGGTCTATGGAAAAGGGGTACATATCATATGAGTCTTTCTATTATGCCTGTGAGTACATCAAGCAAATTGATGAAACACTAGGTGAGGTGATTTTGGACAACGAAAGGGATGGAGACAAAAGAGAAGGGGATCTTCTCCAAATGAATGGAAAAAGGTGCATGATAAAGTGTAAGTGACTTATAATTTTTCAAATTTATACACAGTAACTATTCAAATTGAGATTCATAATTAATGCATATTTTGATCTCATACATACTATATATGCTAGTTTGATTTCATCAGTGAATTCTAAAATTGAAGCCATCAACAAATTCATTATTTACAATTCGGATGGGACACAACCATGGGTCACATTGTATGAACAAAAGAGGAGGAAATGGAATAGTGACACGAAAGAATTCAGATGGTTGAAAAGAAAATATGCCAATGACATGCCCTAACAGTTGGGTTGCTGATCAAGTGAGAGAGAAATACGGTGCATCTAGTTGTTACCCGCATGTTGAGGAGGATGTGCTAAACATAGGGATTGAGTGAAACAACTCGATAATAATATCTTTCTATATTGATTTTTAACTTCATAATGCACATTTGAATTGTAACATCTATATTTTATATTTTAATGTTTAGGTTATTAGACACATATATGACACTGTGGTTTTTTCACTTTTTTATAGGTGCATTTGTACCCATCTATGTGCGCATATGGACACCATTTTCACACAAAGATGCCAATGATGGATGCATGGCATAAGACTATGGAGTGGAAGTCAAGTTTGACCAATCTAATCGTGCTTGTCGCTGCAATCAGAACTTAATACATGGGACTTTAGGTTATGTCAGAAAGATACAAGAGATCATTGAAGTGGACTATTGTTCGTTTCAATGTGTTGTTTTTAGGTGCTAGTGGTGGGACACCTTTGATCATAACAATGTAAAGGAATATCACAATAACGAGCTAATATCTATCAACTCTAGAAAGATGTGGCATGAAGGTAGGGAGCCTTATGTTTTCCCCAAACATTGGAACGAGGTTTTATTTTACCCAAATGTGTTGGATAGGTATTGGTGGTTCGTATTAAGACATGACCCTATATCAAAACATATTTTTGAGAACAACAATGTTATCATGCCAAGTGAGGAAGAAAATTAGGGTGATGACAACAAAGAGTGATATGTACATGTATTATTTCATCATTTATACTAATGTTGTATGTTTTACTTTTCCTTATTTCACTAATTATATTGTTTTTATTCATATTTTTGGAATTTTATATAATTGGTAAGATTCAAAAATATATTTACATGGTTTTTTTCCAATGGAAACATTTTTACACTCAAAACTAAGTATTTCCAATTGTGTAATTTATAATTTAAAATTAAAAAATGTAACATATTTGTTTAATTTGTTTAATTCTAATTTATAGTAGACTTCTTCCATAGGCTCTGGATAGACATCAAATTGGATCAAAAGATTATAATTCTAAGCATGAGCTATTAATTTTGTACTCTTTTGTCATACTTTTGTGACCCCAAACATATATTTCTAACACAAAACATTTTCTTCTCTAGATACTGTAAAAGTCCATTTTGAATCCTAAAGGTGAGCACTCCATTAATAATGCTTATTTATATCTATATATTTTTAGGATATCAATATAAATATACTCATTATCTCCTTTCTCAAATGACATTGTGAGTATCAATCTAAAATAACTCACAAAGTGTTAGAAAATGGAGAAGGAAAATCATATATGTCTTATACATGTGTACTGAAAGGCCTACTACAACCATTGTCAAAGTTTTTCAATATAGTAAAATAACCTCCCTTATTTTCACTATGCAACATAACTACATAAATATAAATGTTTAAAACGTGGTGTACAATATCTATGATAATAAGGATTTAAGGTGAAAATCCTTCTCAAATAGGAAAATGAGAATAATATCCTAAAAATGTGAAAATAGGGAATTTGGAAACATAACATTGAATATTTATTCTAGAAAGGTTCACAAGAGCACTCCACGATTTTGATAAAATAAATCGATTCTTCCCTACCTGACTGTTGACGGTGTTGGACCCGCCAACATTCAAGGGATCACCTTGGTATGAAGTCCCAACTAGACCTCACATCGTTTGGTGTGGGAGTCCCATCCAGTATGATGGCTCAGTTGCCATTGTCTTAAGGATTTGCCTCAACTCTTTCTTTTCAGCACAGGAGAGTGGTTCACTTTGTCTTCGAGAAGTGAGGTTCACATGCCTGGTGAGTGTAAGTGTACTTGTGTGAATGGTACTTTCACTGTGAGGGGAAAAGGTTAAGGTAAGTTCTAGGTTGAAAGGGATCAGTCCCAACTCGGCTAGGAACACACAAAACAAAGGACATACACAGCTTCCAGCAGAGCAATCCACTTAGATGTGGTAGCCACAACATACAAGGTAAGATAACACATACAACACCCATGGATCAATTCGAGACGAGTGTAATGGTTGTTACAACAAGGTTCATGTGAAATGTCTATCTAATGTCCAAAAGAGCAGTCAACACGGACGGGACAACATTAATAACGTATACAACACATTTCCATTAATAGATTATGCATTACAACAAATGAATTAGTTCAAATGTAGAACACATGGTTAAAGCAACATGCATTGCAAGTGTTAAGGATCAATCTTACAACAAATACAATACATGTGTGAAAATGTGCTAGCCTATTGACAGGTTTTTGAATTAAGCTAAAGTTCCAAGACACATCGTTACACCATACATCACTAACCCCGTCAGTGGGGCATTGGAGCCACTACTTACTCCTAAAACAAAATATTACATACTCTCTTGGCTATGTGGGAGGAGCTGAGGTGAACCCTCCTTTCATGTACATGTGAGGGGAGTATTTATAGCCAAGGGTGAAACTTACCCTTGTGGTTGTTCGACCACCCTCATGACCGTTCAACTTCTATGACTTTCTGACTTACATGACTCTATGTTCAACAAGTGGGTCTCTTAGACTTCCACGTTACATTGCATTGATTGACAACAAGCCCATAGTAGAGATGTGGGAAACATGACTCATGACTTGACTTGACATGACTTGACATGACAATGCTGGTACATTCATGCTGCTGCTAGAGTACATGTCAAGCTATAGTGCTGCTGAGTGATGGATGTCTTCATGGTGTATCATAGCTTCACCTCCACATGGTGAAGTGTGCAGAGTCTTCGATGGTCCTTGGTTCACTTGATGAAGCTTTGGCATGTTGTTCCTTGCTTTCATGTTAGAAGGCTTGACAGGCTCACTTGTTCATGAAGGTGCATGTTCATCATGCTCATCCGCTTCGCATGCTTCACTCGTTCATCCGTTGGTGAACGTGTTCATCTTCACGTGCTCCCTTCATTCATCCTGTTTGTCATCTTGACATGTTTGTTGGTGTACCTATACCTGCAGTCACTCATGACGAGACGACATCAAATCTAAAACTGCCTAGTCTACCATGAAACATGATCATTCGAATGCAAGTGATCGGCGGAGGCAGCAGGGCTATGATGCGGGATGATGGCTCTGGGCAACTGATGATGAAAAATGTGCAAGAGTCACTAAGAAATGAAGACAAGCGATCTGAGATGACAGTGACTGACTACAAGGTGTGACTCGACTCGGAGGAAAAATTGCATAAGTTTTGGGACAAACAATCCAGGCTACTGGAAGGCAAGGTAGGCATGTTTTGTGTATTTTCTAGAATGAACAACCAGTAGGGGCTAAACAACCAAATTTGTACAATTTTCCAGAGGAACAAGCCAGACTGCAAGAAAGGTCAGCAGGTAGGGATTGCACAGTTTGTCTGGCGAACTGCCCAGGAGACTGGTAGCAAGATCTACGGAATTCCCAGAGGAAATTTCCAATTAGCTGCTGGGGTCACTGACAGCCAGATCTATGCAATTTCTAGAGGGAATTTCCAGTTGGCTACTAGGGTCATTAGCAGCTAGATTTGTGTAATTCTCAGAGGGAACTTCCAGTTAGCTGTTGGGGTCACTGCCAGTTGGCTGCTAGGGTCACTGGCAGCCAAATATTTGAAATTCCCAAAGGGAACTTCTAGTTGCTTGCTTAGTCAATGGCAACAGAAACTGGGCAATTCCTAGAGGGAACAGGCAGTCTGCTGTTAGGAGTTGCTAGATGGGAAAATTGCATTAAGGCCAGCCTCCTGATGATCTCTACGCAATTTCTGAGGTGAGCTAACTGATGGGCAACGGGGGGCCTACTCATGAGCACTACGCAATTTCTGAGATGAAAAATTGGTCGACTATCCAGGTGGCCAACATGAGTGCTAATTGAATTTCTTGCGGGCAGTACAGCTTGAAAGAACTAGCTTGGTGCTTTTGCATTGTTCTGGTTGACAGTCGATCGAGTCGAAAGCAAGGTGATGTTTTGGTTTTCAATGAGGAGTCTAGTCCCTAGAACTTCATAAAAAATGACTAAGTGTGTGAACAGTCAAAAGATGCATAGGTGATCATAGAGACACACACTCGCATGCCTTGATGAAGAAACGACCAAACCATTCAAATACACATGTTCAACATGACTAATCAATGGTGTAAGCGACAAGCACGACACTCGTGATTGATCGTTCATGATCGAGATGACGCTTGCACGACAGTGAATGTGACTCCATGTGTGAGTCTGAAAGATGCTTTCATGGAGAACACACCGAACACATACGAAGCAAAGACTTTGAGCATAACCAGAACACGGCCACAAGCATGACTTAGACATCAACATGCAGAGACTTGAGTGCAATAAATAAGCAAGGCGATTGTAAAGACTCACACAAGCTCACGGAGTGAACCCGGGTGTGTGCAGTCATTAAGTGAAACTCTTCAAGGGAGGCTCTGAAATTGATGCAGGCCAAAATTTTGGAGGGTTGTTGTAACCGCTACAACACTTGGCGACACACTAGTAGGACTCCAGCTTCTTTGTCTCAGTTCATTTCTAGCATAGGGCCTTTGTCTTTCGGGAATTATTGAATCGTTGTGCAGTTTACTTCAGTTTCCCCACTTACCCCATGGACATACATGGTTCACCCTTTTCCAACTTAGTCAAACACAATCAAAAGTTCAACTTATATCTCAGTGTTTTGAATTCGGGAAGGGTAGTTTAGTTCGCAAGTTGAATATTTTCAGAGTATAAGTTTTCATCTCTAGTGTTGCTCTGTTGCCAACAGATCTAGACAATACCTCGATAGAGTCACACAGGAACACACACATTGATCCACTTCCAGCGAGCCTGATTAGTACCCCAATGGAGTTGAATGCTTCACCTCTCTGCATAGGAATTCTTTCTCTTCTTTCACCTTTGTATTTTTAAAGAGAACTGTGCATAAGCGCTTATTTATTTTTGGGGCGAAAGAGGGATCTTGACTTATTGAGAGAAGAAGAGGTTGTTCCTTCAGAGAAGGGTGTAAGGCCTTTGACATAGGTTTTCTCATTTAGATTTTTCCCCTTCTCCATTTCTACTAGTTGGATTAGCTTCAACACATAGAGCAGAAGGCTAAGTATAGGCAAGGGGCTTCCCAGTGTGCACACAGGTTCACAGTTGGACCAAAACTTCCCTTACAGATGGTTCGTATTTTATGTTAGGACTTCATAGGCTGAAGGTTGTAACCAAGCATAGAGAAAATGGACATAAGAATGGCCAAGTGATGTAGTGTCACAAGTCCCTTAAAATTTCAACGACATACTCTATTCAAAAGCCAAAATGTAGTGGTTGGTAGCACTTATTTCTGGAAACAAAAATAGTAATATATCAAACAAACAAAATGAACATGAACAAAAATAGTAAGTATACTCAAACAAAACGGAAGCAAAGATAATAAGAAAGACAAACCAAATGAAAACAACAAGTAGCAAGCAGACTATGTACATGGCATGGGCACGGCCTGGCCTATTGAAAATAATGCTTGAGTTCTTGGTTGTTGATAGGAAGGTTGTCAATCTTCCATCGAGTGATCGCAAATGATTCGTGTATGGCCCAAGCTTCTCGTGAACTGTGTACGGGCCAATCCACAAGGACTGGAACTTCGTATGTTTGCCTTTGTCTTCATTGGGTTTATCCCATTTCAAAACTATGTCATTCACATCGAAGCTAGCTTTCCCTATAGACTTCTTATTGAACCACCTCTTGATATGGTTCTAGTGGAGTGCGAATTTTTCTTTTTCTTTCATCCTTTCTTCCTGGAGCTTATGGAGAGCATCCATCCTACGCCAAACTAGCTAGCAAGGCTTGCCTTGGGATTCATGGGAAAGCTGAAGAAGGTAAGTAGATATTTGGTGGGAGGATGGCTTCTTTACCGTAAAATAGGAAGTACGATGAGGTGTTCAGAGAGGGCTTAGGTGTTACACGTTCAGCCCATAGTGCATTCGTCAAGGTGGTATGCCAGTTATGTTATTCAGAGAAAACAATCTTTTTGATTATATGGATGAGGTTCTTATTTGTAGGCTCTGCTAGACTATTTCCTTGGAGATAGTAATTCTATGAATTCTTTAACACAATGCATTATGTAATGCAAATTCATAGAGTTTCAAAGATGAAAAATAAGTTGCATTATAAAAACCAAGTGATACCGGAACATTGAAGTGTGAGATGATATTCTGTTGGAGGAAGCTAATGACCTCTTAGTCATTCACTTGTTTGAGCAGAACTGCCTCTGTCCACCATGTAAAGTAGTTAGTTGCTGTTAGGATATAGCGGTGTTGCTTTGACGAATGAAGGAAGAATTCCCCAATAATGTCTAGGCCCCACTATTGGAATGGTTCAGTCACTGCAATAGGGTGTAGTGGGGCTGCTGATCTTCATGTTCTTCCAACACATCATTGACAGACTAGGAATTTGCTGGCATAGGCATGCACATCCTTTAATAATGTGGGCTAGTAAAAATGGGCTCGCGTGACCTTGTGTGCTGTGGTATTTCTCGCAAAGTGACCCTCAGTAGGTCTGCCATGTAGATCTTGAAGTACCTTCTCTGATTCCTGTGCCTCTAGGCACCTAAGCAAAACTCCATTACTGTGCTTTCTGTAAAGCACTCCATGAACCTACTGATATGCTAGGGCTTTTAGACGCAATTCCCTCTTCTGTCTGATAGAAAAGTGAGAGGTTATGGTGCCATGCTCAAGATACTATCGTACATCTTCATACCAATACGTTTCATTTTCCGTGGGGTTTGCTTGCCTTATTTCGTACATTCCAATCTCTTGCTCCCAACTGTGAGCTCTTCTTTGTTCTCCAGAGCGTGTACTGCTTCAACTGCTAGTATGTAGAGTCCATGTCCTTTGATTGTGTGTATTGGATTGGTTTCAAGATCATATTCTTGCAAACACATCATCCAGTTCACACGTCGTTCTCTGAGCTCTTGTTGTACTAGCAATGTAAGAACTGTTGGGTGGAGAACGAAGACTATGCAATGGTTATTCAGCAAATAGGGCCTAAAGTGTTTCACCGCCTTGTAAACTGCATAATCTTATTTGTCAATGGCGGGGTAGTTAAGCTTTGGTCCCTGCATGCTTTCACTCATGAAAGAGATGGGACATTCATCATTAGCTTCATCTTTCTAGGTGATTACTGCAATTAGTGAGTTATCAAAAGTGAAGGTGTATAGAAGGAAATCCTTTTTCAAATCTGGGTTTGTAAAGTGCGAGCTCTTCGATGATGGCTTGCTTAATCTGGGTGAATGCATGCTTTTCTTTCTTGCCCCGAGTGTACACTACATCTTTCTTAATCATTTCCTGCATGTTCTTGACTATTTGTGCATAGTCTGAGATGAATTTGCAGAGGAAGTTTATCTTGCCCAAGAAGGACTGCATAGCTTTCTTGTTGACTGGGTGAGGAATCTACGTGATAGCTTGGAGCCAGTCCGAATCCACTTTGATCCCGCACTTGGAAAAAATGTGTCTGAGGAGGTTCCCCTCTGACACGGTGAATACACTCTTCTTGGGATTCAGGGAAATTCCATATCTTTGGCATCGCTCGAAACGTTTCTTAAGATCGTGTATGTGGTATTCTCGTCTTCTTGAGAAAATAGTCACATCATCGAGGTATACCACCATGCTCTGCACAATGAGCCCGCAAAAGGCAATGTCCATAGCACATTGAAATGTTGCGCCTGTGTTTATAAGCCCAAATGGCATTCATCTATATGCGAATGTACCCCACTTGGTATGAAAAGTAGTTTTGAGTCTGTCAAGCTCTTCTACCAAAACTTGATTGTATCCTGAAAAATTGTCAAGGAGAGAGAAAATTTGTGCGCAGATACTGTTTGTAAAATATGGTCCATAAATGGCACAAGGTAGTTGTCTTTGTCTGAGGCATAGTTAATGTTCCAAAAATTGACACATAAGCGGATTTCCATGAACTTCTTTCGTATAGGCACAAGATTAGAGACCCAAGTGGAATGAAAAAATTTATATAGGATCCGTGCATCCAACAATTTAGTAAGCTCTTTCTATATGAGGGGCTCATGCGATAGGTGTACTTTTCTCAGCATTTGTTGATATGGCTTGACCCCTTCCTTGATTTGGATGATATGTTGGATGATCTGTATGTCATACATTTTCAAGTCATCATATGTCCATATGAACACATATTGGTACTATTTAAACAAGCAGATGAGCTTTTGGTTCTTACTATGTACACCATGTACCAAGATTAACAAACTTTGGATCCTTTTCTGTTCCCAGGTTTATCAGCTCGTGCCTCATGGTGGAACTATGGGTCTTGTTGTTCCTTGGCCCTTGGAATCACTCTTGCAAGTCATATATCTTTTCCAGTGATACCACACCTTTTGTGATAATGTGGCCTTTCATGTCATTAGCTTCTGCTTACCGAGAGAGATGTGTTCGTCATCATCTAATGTTGCATCTTTGAAAATGTCAACATTGGCCATAAAATGTAGCGTCTGTTGATCATCATTAAACACGTGTAAGTTAGTTATGTTGTCTTAGATAAACGGTTTGTACAAAATTTCAATAGTGAATCTATCCCTAATTGATGACATTCTTTAGGCTGCATTTGCTAGTGCATTAGCAACTACATTATGCATACGCAACACAACAATGATATTAAATGCTTGGAAGTTTGAGATTAGTTGCCATATCTCTTCTTGGTAGCTTTTTAGATGTGGTGATAAACAATGAATGGTGTCATATACCTGTCATACCACTATCTATGAAATACCTACCACTTTAAGCATGACCACTTTGAGGTTGATGGCCTTCTGCAAGCCCAACATGAGTGCTTCATATTCTGCTACATTGTTCGTGCACTCAAACTCCAAGCAGCTTGACACCAGATGCTTCCTGTTGCAAGGGTCAATCAGAAAACACTTAGCTCTTGAGCCATCCTCTGTCTTTGATCCGTCGAAACACAAAGTCCACAACCCATCTATATGTGGACCGATTGATGTGCTAGTCCTGCTGCTACTATTGTCGCTGCTACTACTACCACTATTGGTACAATGTGTTGTACAAGTTTCATTACCATCAGTTGGGTAAGGAAGGAGTCCCAACTATGTGTTAAGTGGGGTTGGAGCTGGCTATGTAGGATAACACCCCAACATTGTCTCAAGGAGGCAGTTGCCGAACATGAGTTTTGCAAGAGCCAAAGGTTCATTCTCACCATTGATGGGAGTGACATTATGCTTCATGTACCTCGTAGATTCTACTTGGATTTGGTTGCACTTACCCTTGTAAGGAAGCAAAATATGAGACCAATCTGTAGCAAAATATCCATATAGCTTATTGGACCAGTCTCTATTGAGTAATAAACCATATGCTTCCGGTATGTTCACAACAACTATGTTGATGCATTGATGGACTCGAATTTCATGGGATAGTCAAATGTTCACATCTCGCAGTTCACCAATGGCTGGTACCAATGTTCAATCAAGTTGGATGATTTGCGTAGGTGTCTCTCTCTATTGTGCATTGATCTTCTTAGCAATGGAGAGTGGCATGATGTTGGCTGCCACACTAGAATTGACCAAGCAGTTGTGAACATTGTAGTTAAAAACTTGAAATGAAAGTAGGAATGGAGGGAAACCTGAGTTTTCTTCTTCCATCTAGAGTGTATTGAGCACTGTGGAAAGTGATCCGGGAGGTGTGCTTGCTCCCTGGCTGGTAGAGGTTGCACTATCTGTTGTTGTCTATCTCAAAGCGCACAATAGGATATCTTGCTGACTCTGGATCTTAGCCAACTTGAACAAGCTGATGTTCTCTCGAGTTTTCTTCATTTCATCAACAATGTTGTAGTCTAGAGGTGGTTGACTCACCGAGGTGTCCAGGACACCTCGGATGGAACGGATGTTCGTGTTGTCTGGTGGAGTGTTTCACAACTTGTTGCTCTTGGATGTATTCTTATCTACTGCTATCTTCCTAGGCTTGCTTTGTCTTTGTTGCTTTGAGGGAGTCGGTGGATCTATCTTCCTTATAAGCATTCTGACTTTTTCTTGCATCTCCCTTAGTGTGGGGGGAGCCCCTTTGCTTCTAAGACTGTAATGGTCAGTTTTCTTCCGAGGTTGCTTCTCGGTGTTTTCTTTGCTATTGTTTGCGATCACTGATACATGTTCACCACATGCTCAGAGCTTGATGGCTCATTAGGTGCAACCTCTTCCTCATTGCACATGTCTTCTAGTTGCTCCTGCATATTGCTTCCAGCCTCGAGTGTACAACTATTAAAAGTATTTGTGACTCGCTTCCAGCCCGAACAAGAGTCCTCAAGGTGATGTTCTTCGTGGAAAGAATAGAATTTCAGGTCTACACACCGTTCGAGCTAGAACATAGGCTTCTGTACAGTTTTTGGAGTGAATTGGTTGTTTCTTGATGCGCTCCTTGCCTGTCTCTGCCTAGGCGAGTGACTGCCTACAAATGTGTCTAATCTACATTTTTTGAGTTTAGACATTTCAGTGGACAAGCTCTTGACATGAGAAGTGAGGGTCTCAATGTCAATTGCTTCCTTGTCTCTACCCTTCCTCACCGTTGCTTGGGACTGCCTACTCACATCCTTGGAGTCCTTCGTCAATTGATCATCCTTGGTGACTCCAACTGCACACAGGTCTTTCTCAACACTGATAGCCTCTTCACAATTTTCCAATAGTGTTGGTCTTGCAGTTCTCTTGACAAACTGCGCAATGCTAGTTGGCAGTGCGAACGTGTAGTAATCAATGGTGATGGAGTCATGAAGCTTAGTGTCTACTGGGAACTGGTTCAGTATATGTGTAAACCTTTGATTGAAATCTTTTACCTTTTCTTTTCCCTCCATCTTGAGGCTTCACAACTCTTTGACTAGCATGGCTGGGGTCTTGTCATCAACGAACTTCTCAAGGAACAAAGTGGAATGTTGAAAGAACCCTAGTTTTGTATGGAGTTAGGTGGAAGGTTGTGATACCAGGCAGTTGGTTGACCATCCAAGGTACATGGAAATAATCTACATGCTACATCATCATAACGTACCTCAAGGTTCTGCAGATGTAGGTAGAAGTTGTCTAAGTGGTCTTCTGCCTTCACTGCACTGTCAAGGTTGAACTTGATGTTCATTCTCTCTACTCACTTCGGCATCTTGTGCAGAACAACTGGGAGAGCCAATGGTCCCTTAGCCATCCATTCAAGATTTGGGTCAACAATCTCTTCATCCTCTTCCTCTCCTTCGGAGTTTGATGTGTCCGACTCTGAGTTTGTTGGTTTGTCTCCAACTCCGTTGCCTTCCCCTCTGCCTCCTATACCCAAGCTTGATCCTAGGATCACAAGAGTGCCTTGTTCACTTTTCCAGAGGATAGGAGATTTCTTTCCATCTTTGATAGATTCTCCTAGACCTTCAAGTGTGGCAAGGGTTTCTTCTTCCACTGACGATACAAAAACAGTCATGGGAGTGGCCTTTGGCTTCCTCACTGCATGTGGAAGATGATGTCTATCTGGGATCAACCCGACTACTTTCGCGAACTGGTGAGTGATGGGATGAATAGAGTGAAGGTGTTGATCTGAAGTCTCGTGCTTAACACTAGGAGGCGAGGAGTAACCAACCGCTGAGTCGTGTGTAGGTGAGAGAGAGTGCGATTTACTGCCTTGACCATATGTTTGTTGAATGAGTGTGAGGGGAATTTCATCCATGTATAACTGGTGGCCCTCCTTCTAGCGCCAGAAATGTTGATGGTGCTGGACCCGCCAACATTCAGGGGATCACCCCAGTATGAAGTCCCAACTAGACCTCACACCATTTGGTGTGGGAGTCCTATCCGGTATGATGGCCCAGTTGCCATTGTCTTAAGGATTTGCCTCAACTCTTGCTTGTCAGCACAAGAGAGTGGTTCACTTAGTCTTCGAGAAGTGAGGTTCACATGCCTCGTGAGTGTAAGTGTACTTGTGTCAATGGTTCTTTTACTGTGAGGGGAAAAGGTGAAGGTGAGTTCCAAGTTGAAAGGGATCAATCCCAACTCGGCTTGGAACACACAACATAAAGGACATACACAACTTCTAGCAAAGAAGTCCACTAGGATGCGACAGTCACAACATACAAGGTAAGATAACACGTACAACACTCACGGATCAGTTCGAGACAAGTGCAATGGTTGTTACAGCAAGGTTCATGTGAAAGGTATGTTTGTTGTCTGATAGAGCAGTTGACACAGACGGGACAACATTAACAGCATATACAACACATTTCCATTAATAGATTATGCATTACAACAAATGAATTAGTTCAGATGTAGAACACATGGTTAAAGCAACATGCATTACAAGAGTTAAGATCAGTCTTACAACAAATACAATACATGTGTGAAAAAGTGTTGGCATGTTGACAGGCTTCTGAATTAAGTGAAATTTCTAAGACACATCGTTACACCATACATCACTAACCCCGTCAGCGGGGCATTGGAGCCACTACTTACTCCTCCAAGAGAATATTACAGAATCTCTTGGCTATGTGGGAGGAGCTGAGGTGAACCCTCCTTTCATGTACAAATGAGGGGGGTATTTATAGCCATGGGTGAAACTGACCCTTTTGGCTATTTGACTACCCTCATGACCGTTCGACTTCCATGACTTTCCGACTTACATAACTCTATGTTCAACAAGTGGGTCTCTTGGACTTCCACACTACCTCGCATTGATTGACAACAAGCCCATAGTAGAGATGTGGCAACATGACTCATGACTTGACTCGACATGACTTCACGTGACAGTGCTAGTACATTCATGCTGTTGTTGGAGTGCATGTCGAGCTACAGTGTTTCTGAGTGATGGATCTCTTCATGGTGTATGATAGCTTCACCTCCGCATTGCAAAGTGCACGAAGTCTTCGATGGTCCTTGGTTTGCTTGATCAATCTGTTGACACCTAATCCGAAACGGATGGGTGAACCGGACAGTCAGCCAGAAGATGAACTGATCCGTTTTATTTGTATATATATATGTAGATTACCTAATGAATAATATCTCAGTTTTCTCTCGCTCATTAAGCCTGGAGTTACCCTGGCCTGACAGGATGCATGCCTTCAGTGCTACCACTCTGGGCTTCATCATCTTGGGCAAGTGTAACGAGGCTCCCTTGTATCTCATTTTCCGTGTTTGCATGTAATCAACAACAACATGCACGTTCGACAAGATACATGCTCTCCTAGAACATCGTTGCTGTCAGCCGTTGAGATGGACAACTGCCTTATGCATGGTACCAAACTTGGAATACAACACCCGCATGATTGTGTCAAGGGACAATACTTCATCCAATATTGCCTTCTTCAACTTTGCTTGGGCGAATATTGTAACCAATTCTCCTCCCTACTTAGCCGTCTATAACTCCTTAGCCATTCGCTCGTTCTCAGGTATCAGGAAGCGAACACTCAAGCTAGTGGCTTCGACATATGCTCTGGTAGCATCAACCAATGCTGCTAGATGTTTGTGCATGTTGGACACGATCACTCGTTCCTCAAACTGCGTAGGAGATGTGTGATCATCCGGAGTAGACACTCTGCGAGACTACACAACTCTATGCTGTGACTCGTCGAATGAAATGTTTAGCATCTCTCCCTCCGGATTGTCTCCAAGGATTTCAGTGTCTCCTTGGTCACTTGGGACTTGATCCGCTTCCAGATACGGTGAAGCTGGTGGGTTGACCTCTTGGTGGTGAGGCATGAGGTCAATGTATTGTTCTAAATCCTATTGCTCCCTATCCGTATCCATCTGCTCAAGTGTTTGTTCAATCTCTTGAGCGAAGTCCTACTCCTACAACTGCTCACCCTGCCTTCTTGGTGCCAAATGTTTGGATGAGTCAACTACTTGTATGGGCGCATTTTATTCTATCGATACATGTTGTACCCCCTGTTGTACCTGTTCCTGTTGCGCTTCCTTTTCCTATCTGCGCAGCTCTCGTTCCTTTCGGGGTTGCTCCTTCAACTCATGTAACTCCTCCTCTGTTTCCTCCATTCTTTGTTTTTCTCTCTACCTTTTCGCATTCTTCCTATCACGTTGTTGCCTCTTCACCTCTATCGCCAAAGCTGCTTTCTGCACAAGTGGGTCTGCTCGAAACTTGTAGGTTTGCTCTGCCTCTGCGTTGTGGACAATCTTCCTCTTGCCTTTGTCATGCGCTAGTATGTTTACCTCTGCTACTACTGGTGCTGGTGCTCTCCTAGATGCTGCTTCACACTGCTTCACTAACCATTCCACAATGATGTCGGCCGGTTCATTGGGCCTGGAGAAGATGTAACAATAT
Source organism: Pinus taeda (assembly GCA_000404065.3). NCBI lineage: Eukaryota > Viridiplantae > Streptophyta > Pinopsida > Pinales > Pinaceae > Pinus > Pinus taeda. The sequence continues at coordinate 17,395 of APFE031127546.1, read as the reverse complement.
CTCCATGGGTCCTCCTCCGCCCAATGACATGCCCCGTGGATCCACTGAAACTGTACTCTCACGCAGTGATATTTTACAAAACAATGCGGGTCACAGATTGTAGCTTCGGGCGTCGAAAGGATACTTCTTGATCTCCTCTGCTTCGACATCCGCATGCTTGAAATTAAATATCTCGTATAACACGATCCGGAATGGAAGAGTGGGCCAAGGTGCCTTATTCTTTTGGTGCAACCTAGCTGAAAATCCTATCAAAATGTGGTATGATACCTCTTGCATGACGAGCTTGTCCAAGGCAAACTTTGGTAGAACATGCAAAGGCTTCTCCATGTTATAAATCCATATGAAGGTGTCGGACAATGAGGCATACCAATCCGCTATATCGATCAATGCCTCCATTGTTGCCTTTGACATGCAAGGTGGGTCCTGCTCAAATATCATCTTGTACACCGGGGTGACAAAGTGATCGGACAATTGTGTGATGACTCCTCTGAAGCTGCATTCAGACAACATTTTACAATAAGTGTTCACAGATGTCTCTACTAATGTCCATGCCCACTTCAAGCTTGAGAACTCTTGACGGGCATAGATTGAATCCAAGATATAAGCGGACATGTAGATTTCTGCTTTCTAACCTTTGGGCGGTTGTTGAGCCCTTGTTAACTATTCCTTCAGCCAGTGAGCCAATATGTCAGACTAGTTTCATGCTTTGCCTTCACTGATTAGTTGGTCCAACGCGATCACCCAACTTTGCGAGAAGGTCTCCGTGCTTTGTTGGCCATACAGGCAACATGCAAAGATGACCAAGTATTGATACGCCTTCCACAATATCTTCATCTTGTAAATCTGGTTTGGTGTCACCCTGAATTTGGCTGGCTCCTTTACCCAGTTCTTCAAGATATCCCTGGAGTTGGCATTGCTACTGGGTATGCTGAAGGGTGTCTCCATGGTGACCACTAGCTTCGACATATGATACATCTGTTCATAATCCTGTGCCTTGAAGGTAGCAATCTCCGTCCTGCTGACACTTCTCAATGTCATCGTCTCAAGATCAGTGTGTGAGATGATCCAATGCATCATGTCCATGCATGGGAACACGTGATACCTACATGCAATTCGGTACAAGCCAGACTTGTGAATGTTCACATAGACTTGGTGGTCTTCGAGGTCTTCCCCAAATGTGCCTGCAAATGCATCACTGACCTCTTTCCATTTCAACTTGATGTCCTTGTCTACAATCATCTTGGTTTTTTCATAGATCGACAAACTTGTAGACACTCACTCAACTGTTGCGCCAGTTGCACTTTCGTCAGTGTCCTTTGATCCTGCTCTCTTGGAGGCCATTGATCCTGAACTGTTGAGAGATGGATGAACACCTACTAGATCTAGAGAGATGGCGACATGCATGGAAATAAATCTGTTAGCTAAAACCAAAGAAAAATTGAGGAATGACATGCTACATACCTGGGGATTGACTGGCAAGGATTGCATAATTTTTCTTGGGAGGTCGGGAGACTGGCTACCAAAATTGTATAAAAGGTAGTCCGGACTATTGGGAGGCTGGTTGACTACTGGAATTGTGTAATGCACAATCCAGACTGGTCTACTGGCTGCTGGAATTACGCAATGCCCAATCTTAGCTAGCAAGTGTTGTAGGCCCAGTGACTGCATTGTGTAATTTTCTGGGCCAGCAGTCACTACCTCTCAAAATTGCGGAATGAAAGACTGGAGGACAGTCACTAGGTAGAAATGCACATTTTTTGGGAGGAAGGTTGAGCTTTCCCTCTCAAGATTACGTGATGCTATCTTGGTCAGGCATAGTCTGGGCCAAGGTTGCCCAGACCTGCCGACAGGCATCTGAAAGAAAATGTGGATGTGAATGCATGGCGATACTAAGTGTAAGCAGGAGTGAATGATCGTGCACACAAACAGTGAATGCAAGATTCAGAAAATGCAACAACATGCATGTGTGTTAAGTGAGTCACCGAATCGACGATCGTTCGTGTAAAACAATGTCATGCATGCGACAATAGTGAGATGCTAATGAAAACTAAAACGATGCTAGTACAAGCTAACATGCATGAAAACGACAACAAGAATTCACAGAAATCAAGCAGACATCACTCACAGAAGCCAAAATACAAAAAACAACAGAAATGCTGCAAAAGACAAGTTAAGCTGACTTACCCAGAAATAGCTGAGTTGGATGTGTTGAAGACTCCTGGATGTGTTGTGGGATGTAAGAGCTCCAAGATCGATGTGAAGGAATGAGATCCGAAGCGTCGAATAAATAAGTTTGAGGCTCATGACGCGCATGCCACAAAAATAAGAAAAAATGACACTTGGAGGAAAGATTTTAAAACGATATTTGCATGTAACATCCAACTGCTAAAAATAGTTCCCTAAAATCTGGGGATGCTTTTTGCATGTTTCTTTTTTCTATTTTGGGAAAATAAACCCATGCATGCAAGTCAAGTTTTCTCGGTCCCGGGTGGAACCGGTCAACCTGATGGCACATGCGATAGTCTCCCTGACTGAGGGTAACTTTTGTGTAGTTTCTGGGAGGAAGTTGGGCTGGTTGCCCAGAGGGATTGCACAATTTCTGGGCTGAGAAGCTGACTACTGCCCAAGATTGCGTAATTTCTAGGCTAAGCAGTCCTGCTGGGTTAGATTACATAGTTTTCTCTGGGAATGTTGACTGGTAGGATTGCACAATTCTTGAGCCCAGCAGGCTTCCAATCAACATTGTACAATTTCTAGAGGGAAGATTGGTTCCCTTCCAGAATTGCGCAATTTATTGAGGGAGTTTCTCGCCCTGCAACTGGACCGAGTGTAATGTCCCTTAATAATAAATAATCAATAATATAATATAATATTAAAATACAAGAAAAATAAATAATAAACAATAATAAAAAATAGTAATAGTAAATAAATAAATAAAATAATAAATAACAATACTAAAGCTTTAAATAAATATAAAAATAAATAAAACAAGAAAGCAGTAAAAATCAGTAAAGCTATCAAAAAGTAAAAACAAAATAAATAAAATAAGAAAGCAGTAAAAATCAGTAAAGCTATCAAAAAGTAAAAACAAAATAAATGAAACAAGAAAGCAATAAAGTTGCATGTAGACACATGGAGTGTGTGCATGTGGTTCCCCTTCCAATGTTTGCTCTATTTAATAGATGGTGAGGAAGATGAGAGGCATTTCATCATTCCATGATTCCACCATCCATTCTCTTGGGAGAATAGTGTTGTGAGACAAAAGGATACCCTGACAGTAGTACGTTGATTGAAGGCTCGGGGGTGGCCAGTTGTAGCAAGATTTTGTGCAACTGAGCCTATGGTTGGGTGGAGAGTCATCCCCAAGACCTTGTTGCAGGTAGCAAAATCCAACTAGCGTTCAACTAGTGTTCCACAGGTAATTTGTCTCTCTCTTCACACATATTTTAATTAGTTATTAAATTGCATGTTGACTATGAATTGCATGATTAATCTAATTAATTACACGTTTTTATTTCTAGGCTGTTACATATGGTATATGTTTTTTTTTTGAAGACCTAATTTTTGAATGTTATTAAGTAGAAGGGCACAAGAACAAATACAAAAAAAATTATGTATAGTGATCATGGAATTATAACTTGATATTGATGATTTAAATGATTATACAAATGGTAATGAATTTCACTAATATTTAATTGGGGAAGGAAGAATAAGTGACACGAGATTAAGGCTCAAGATGGTGAGGCTCATTTGAAATTTAATGATGTACTTAGATGAGTATACCTATGGTGTAAATAGTCAACTTCCTAGTTGAAAGAAGTGGAAATGATTATTGAAAAACTAATTGGTGTCTTGATGAAAACATAACACTAATAGCACTAATGAGATAACATATATCCTAGATGGATGTTGAATAATCTTAGTTCATAGTTGGTATTCAATTTTTATACGAGCAAATCAAATTGATTTTTCCGATGAATCATGATAAGAATGCTTATAGCGTATTATTCTATATTTGATGGTTCACATATTGATGATGTTTCATGATATGATGGTGTGAGGGTAATCATGCACATGTGGTTCATATTTATATAGTTGTTACAATAGTGATGATGTATAATTATGATGATTATGATATGCATAGGCATTATGATGTTATGTCGAGGTATATTGACATATTCATTTACTACGTGATGATAGATATTTAATGTTGAATACTCACGATGGATATGATATGCATAACGTGGCATAGGAATTATAATGCTATAATATGAGGTTTATTGACACGTGGTTCATTTATTATGTGAAGTTATGATATGTCTTTGATGCAAATATGTTGATGTTATAACTTATGATGGTATTTCATGAGGTGAAGAATGTGATAGTTGCATACAAATTTATGACATGCAGTTCATTATTATTCATAATGTTGCGATTAACAATGATGAATGTTCTCATGATGACATGCAAGACTTGGCATGTGGATTATTTTCTATGATACTATGATGGTATAGCTAATGCATTGATTGCATGTTGAGATGTGGTGATTGACAGGAAATCACAAATGGGCCAAGAGGGTTGGTTTATTTGATGATCTCGTAGGAGCCCATATCTGCGAGGGAGAATATGTAACACCATATGGGCTGGGAACAAACTCAATCAACACTACATATGCCAGTGGTTCATTTGTCTTGTGTAGCTCTTGACGGATAACTCTTGAAGGGCTATGGGACCATCTTGAGGAGGCCAAGTGCCTGATGTTCTAGGCTAGGTGCCTAGTATTGTATTGGGATGTCGAAGTCTGGTAGGGGTGTAAGGACTTCGATGCCTGGGGCTGTGCGCCTTAATAGTTGTGGAGGGAGTGGGCCAGCCTTGCGAGATGCCCGGAGTCATTGAGTACCATACCGGATGCCTGCCTTGTGGCAGATGAGGTCTGAGTCAGGTGCGAGCCTTGGGGCCAGCCTTGGACTAGGATATAGACCGGGGAGGCTTATGCCTAATTCCGAAAGTGGAAAAAAGGACAGAGATTCCTTGAGATTTCCTGGGTGTTGTGAAACTTTCGATGCCTGCGAGTTATACTAGTTTAGTAGAGGGTGTAGGGAAAACATGAAGTAATAAATAACTAAATAAATAAAATATTAAATAATTCAACTTAACTTCAGGACAAAGTTCCTTAAAGTGGGGAAGTATGTAATGTCCCTTAATAATAAATAATATAATTAAACATTAAATACAAGAAATAAATATAACAAATAAATAAAAAAACATAGAAATAAATAACAAATAATAATAAAATAATAAATAACAATACTAAAGCTCTAAATAAATATAAAAAGAAATAAAACAAGAAAGTAGTAAAAATTAGTAAAGCTATCAAAAAGTAAAAACAAAAGAAATAAAACAAAAAGGCAATAAAGTTGCATGTAGACACATGGAGTGTGTGCACGTGGTTCCCCTTCCAATGTTTGCTCTATTAATAGATGGTGAGGAAGATGAGAGGCATTCCATCATTCCATGATTCCACCATCCATTCTCTTGGGAGAATAGTGTTGTGATACAAAAGGATACTTTGGCAATAGTACGTTGATTGAGGGCTCGGGGGTGGCCAGTTGTAGCAAGATTTTGTGCAACTGAGCCTACGGTTGGGTGGAGAGTCATTCCCAAGACTTTGTTGCAGGTAGCAAAATCCAACTAGCATTCAACTAGCGCTCCATAGGTAAGTTGTCTCTCTTCACTCATATTTCTGTAATTTATCACTCATATTTCTGTAATTTAATGCTAAAGTGCTTGTTGATTATAAATTGCTTGATTAATCTAATTAATTATGTGTTGTTATTTCGGGGTTGTTACACCAAGTCCGGGGAAGTAGCCTGTGAGGGGAGTGAAACAAGCCATCATGCACAAGCCAACAATCTGCTAGAAAACCACTGAAGCTCATGTACTTACAGTGCAAGACATGCTGCTGAGGATGGTTGGTAGGGAGGCTCCAAAACGAAGCTAAGGCAAAATTTTGGATGGTGGTTGTAGCCACTACAACAAGATCCAAAATCTAGCCTGGAAGAAGTGCATGAGCACCCTATAGATTCTGCGACAGTGGCGGTGCATCATACTCTAGTGAAAGTTGAATCCCTCTCTGAATCTTCAAGATAAATAACCAAAAGAACAACTTCTGAGTAGATCACGTAGATACAGAAGAAACTGAAGACAACAATGCTCACTCATTGAAGAGTGATTCACCAAACACAACACAAAATATGGGTTGGATTTAAGTGGGGAAGAAGGGAAAAAATATTGGGCCAAGGAAAACTAGAAGCCAACCAAAATGAAATAAAAAATAGTGAAAATGGAATGTAAATGTATTTGAATCTTAACAGTATTTTGGAAAAATTTTAGTTGGAATGGGACTAAATTTTTTGTATCATGGGGTAATCACTTGAAGGATTGAATTGAGCCTTCGTGCTCAATCTCAAACCTGCAACGAATATTGGTAATTTAAAAAAAATGTAACAGTTAGACAGATCCCAACTTTATTTTTTAATAAAATTTTGATACTCATTTATTTGGAAAAAAAGTATTATTTTAAATAAAATTATAGTATAGTTAACTCTTATGATTCTTTTAATTTTAACAACTCTAGATGTATAATGAAGTAATTGTTTCAAATGCTTATATGGATTGATGCCTATCAACATTTACTGACCATATAATTCATATGGCTACACTAGTTGTGTTTAAGGACATTTTTGAGATGCTAAATTCATTTTTGCATTTAAACATATAACTTCAATAACAAAAAATTTTGATCTCATCAAAAAAATATCTTAAATTTTGGAAAAAATGGTAAAAAATTGTCTAACTAAACTATAATTAAAATTAAATATGTATCTATTAAAAAATATGATCGTTGCACTAATACTATTTAAAAAATTTAATTTGAAGTTACAAGACACTTTAAAATAATGGTAAAAAATGTGTTGCCCTTTAAATGATTTCATGACTCATACATAAATACAATAATATCATCACCATAAACACATACAAAATCCACCATTACTTATAAAATTTCAAATCAAAATTCATTAATACGGGGAAAAAAAACTAAATCTTTATTTTATAAAAAAGATTAAGTTCAAAACTACATGCGAATCGATGGTGCCGAAAAACTTACGGAGCAATCTTGTTTTCATTTGCTATTGGAATCTGAAATTCCATAGATCTAATAAGTTGATGTTACAATTTTTTTTTAAGTTGATGGTTAGCTTATATGTAATAAGGTGATGTTTAGATGGGCGTGTTGTTTTTGTTGGAAATTATGCTTTTAGTAAAATTGCAAATTGATATATGAAGTGGAAAAATTAATTGTTTATTAAGAGATAAAAACTTGTATAAATTTTGCCGGGTAGTAATTACTAGTAAGTATGCACATTTACATTTTCACTTCTATTTTTTAAAGTGTTGAAAAACACATAAATAATGGTGGGCAATAACTAACTCTTGATAAATATTTTTATTTATATATTATTCTTATCCATTATTTATTACATCTTGTTCCTATCTATTTTTTATGCAAAAATTATGGTAGTTTGATAGTAAATATATCTACTTAACAATGCATTATTTTCAATTATTTTAATTTTGGGTGGTTTAATAATGAAAGTTCATGGAACAAATATCTAAAAATCATGGCATAAATATTGCTATTTCATTTAGAAATTACAGCAGGAAAAATTGAGGAAGTTAGCCAGATGACATTTTATTGTGTAAAGGATACAATAAAACATTCAAATTATGGTCCAATTAATTGTTTGAAAAATAATTTTTTGAATAATATTGAAAAATAATTATTTGCTTTTCAAAATAAAACAATATAACTTGCATTAGCCAGTGTTAAATTAACCATAGTAAATAAAAAAAATCTATTCCCAAGCCTAATTAAAAAACAGACATTTTATAATAAAACCGGAAAGAAAAAAAAAAAAATATTATTTTATATCTTCTTCTTTCTTATCCGTGTAGTAAAAAATGTATAATGCATTAGAATATTTAAGCTTTTTGCATTTTAGTGTTGAATGAAATTAGCCTTGATTTAAAAGACGTGTTTCAAATTTAAATTTCCAAATTATAATAAGATTATGATTTGAAGGTTCAATCCCATAAAGTCTAGAATGACCAAAAAAGTCTTATAAACCGGAGAAATTTGATAAACAGTGAACCATATAATGATGTAAAGTTTTTACCTTGGTCACAATGACCAAACATTGTGTAATTGGTAAATTCATATAGCTTTAGAGGTTGAAGATGTCCAACGAGCATTCAACATAGGAGATAAGGGGTAATTCAAATGAAAATTAGTGTATTGTTTCATGAAATCATATCGTTGAAACAAATTCTCAAATATCTAATCTTAGTACTTATAAAAGGAGTTTTATATACTATATTCAACTTGTATTAATTTTTTTGGAAGAATTGAAGTTTGTTGTCCTTGCAACAATATTCTCCAAAATTTCACTACATTTGAATTTTGGAGCTTACTATCACCATCATATCTAGTGTTGTTTTTCTCATCAAATGTCGTTTCATGTTATTCTATATGTTTCAAGTGTCCTTGAATGGTCTCAAGTGTTGTTGGATTGGTTAGAACATCTTTAGGTGCATTTCATGGTTGTAACATCTTTGTTATTGTAAAACGACACTTTTGGGTCGTAATCACACACACTTCACTCGTTGTACTTGGGGAATGTGTACAAAGTGGCATTTTGATGTTTATTTATCATTGTTCAAGTTTGTCTAAGTCTCCTTGATGAGTTGGTATGTGTCACACATGGTTTTATGTTTAAACTCATCATGTTCGCCCCTCGGCCTATACCTCAGACTTAGACAAATCTCCAGTTCAAAGCAAACTCATTAAGGCCAAGAGTGCATGAGTGCACTTTGAAGCCTTAATCGGGGATCCTTTGTTGTTGGGAAGAGCACCATGTGCCCTCCAAGAGCGCAAGGTGCACTCCTTAAGCCTCTTTCCCATTCCTTGCTCCGAACTGCGCCCTTCAAGAGATTTGGTCTTCCTTGAGCGCACTCCTTTGACTCGAAGAAGTGCACCCTCTTTGAGCACATGAGCATACGCTGAAGGCCTTAACCCCAACCCTTCAGCCTTCCACAATGTGCCATGTGCCTTCTTGGACCCTCTAACCGCATGAGCGCACTTCGAAGGCATGAAGCATAAACTTTCAACATTCAAGAGTGCACCCTCCGCCCTCCTGGGTTTCTTGAGCACATGAGCGCACCTCGAAGACATGAAGCCTTCCTCCTTCAATGTTAAAGAGTGCGCCTTGCACCATCCCTTTCTTCCTTGAGTGCACAACGCACTTGGGAAGCCTGAAGCATTCTCCTTTGTCCTTCCTACTTGTGCCATGCACCCTACCTTTACTGTATCTTTTCCTTAGGTGCATGAACACATGCCGAAGCCCCGAAGTCTTTCCACTTCAGCCCTTCATGCTTTCAAAGTGTGCCCATGCACCTAGAAACTCCTTTCGTCACTCTTGAGTGCATTGAAAAAGGCATGAACATAAATTATACATAGAACATGGTAGAGTAGGATATTTTCAGGTTGATGGTTGCTCATCATGAGTGATTGCAGATACAAGTATTGCTGGAACAACATGGAAAGAACACATAAGGAAGATCGAGAAAAGAGAACAAATAAAGGAAGAATGGAAAGAACTAAGAATACACTTAAATATTGATGATCAAAGCACCTCAAATGTTCCATTAGATCAAATACCCTTTGGAGGGTGAGGACATCAATGATTAAAGCTACTAGGAGAACGAAGATACAAGTGGTTGCCATGTCACCACTGGAAAAATTCCATGTCATTAGTCACTATTAGTCCCAATCATCAAAGATAGTGACACGTCACATCTTCATCATATGATGATGTGGAATTTATGGTGTAATATTATAATCATTGTAAAGAAAAATAAGTGGAAGTCCAAGAGTCATGTATGGACAAAAGAGCCATAGAAGTCCAAATGACAGGTAATTCCAAAGGTTGTATAAGTCCAAGGTCAATAGAAGTTAGAAGGTAAAGAGTCATGGAGATGTGAAAGGTCCCTCAAGTTATAAAAGGATCCTCATTTCTCATGGAAAGGACTTTTGACCTTGGCTTCTCCCACAAGGCATTAGGGAGATAGAGAAGGTACTTTTGTGGAGAAAGTAGTGGATCTAATGCTCCACTATTGGAACTAGTGATGTCCATTGTATTTATGTATCTTGGAAATTTTTCTTAATATATTAAAGCCTTTTTAGCCCAATACAATTTCACACATGGATTGTGAATGTTTCTAAGACTATTCTTTGAATGTTTATGGCTCATGTTTGCTTTTGCCGTTTTGGTGACTTCAATGCTCAACTTATTGGAATTTTGTTGTAATGTTTATAATGATCGTTGCATCTATGTGAACTATTTCACTTGATGTTAGACGATCCTTTTTTCTTTCTATGTGTGTCTCTAATAGGGTAGTATTATTACTTTTCTATTAGAGGCTCACTTTGTTTCCCCTCCATAGTGAAAGAACCTTGATACATCTGCAATCAAACAATCACAAGGCATGCTCACTTGCTCATTTGAAAGGACATTTTCATTTCTCTCTCGTGCTGATAGCTAAACTCAAGGCATATCTTTAAGTAAACGACATCTTGATCGTATTTTGGATGGGACTCATACACCAAAATGGTGTAAGGTCTGATTTGGACCTTATATATGGGAGATCCCTTGCATGTTGGTGGTATCCAATGTCGTCAACATTCTAGCACTAGAAGGAGGGAAGCCAATTTTTTATGGTGATAACTCCACACACCATGAACATTCTCCTTCTGGACAAGGTAGAAAAATTCCAAGCACCACTCTAACCCCTATTTCAAAAGTAGGAGGGTCTTCTCAACTTGGTCCAAAGTTTACATACGGAATTACATAGGAATAGATTTGGGAACTTTGACCTATAACCCATCATTTTTCAAAGGCTATCAGATTAATTCCTGGAGCATAGAATATCCCACATTTTTCGAAGAACAAAGAAACAACTCATACCGTATATTAGTTTCTACAGTGGAAGATTTCATTTTTGATACTCTTGAAGAGTTAGCCAAATCTATAGAAAATGTAGTGCATCAAGATCAACTTCCACGCATTAACAAAGGGTACGAGGACGATGTTGTTCTTTCTGACAACATTTTAAACATTTTATATGGTGACGAAGATAACTCCTCATATTCTGATAAAGAGGAGGAACATGGAGATGAACACATGGTCGACCAGGACTTAGATTGGATGGCACTTGGTCCCTTTATCTTCCAAAAACTCTCCATAAGATGCCTAGTCATACAAAAAAGTTGTTGTCAAAGTGAAATCCATACAAGAAAAAGGCAAAAGATCACAACGACAATTTCTACTTACATCTAGGATGTTAGATGTAAGGTACGATGATGTTGCTTGTAAACTTTTCCCTTATACATTAGAAGGTAGGGCAACAACATGGTACCATAATCTTCCTATCAATTCAGTCCATAGTTGGAGGGAGTTTAAGAATTTGTTTCTAGAAAAATTGTCGATGAAAAGACTCCTTCTATGTTATTAAAATAACTCGGAAATAGTAAGATGGGGGAAAAGAAGAAAGTGAAAGAATTTAATCAGAGATTAAATCATATATTGAATAAGTTTCCCTTAAGCACGCAACCACAAAAATCAATTACTATCAATTACTATACAGATGCCTTTCCCGCTAACTTTTCTTGATTCATCAAGAGAGTTGCAAAGGAAACACTTGAATTAAAATTTTTAGAAGTAATCATAGTAGAAAATGACTTGCGCGCTATCAGAATCATTACTGATGATGACGAATCAAAGGACTCCAAAGAAACTAGTAGGAGGTCTCAACCTTCTTCAAGTAAGGCTAAAGAAAAGGAATCATCTGATATTGAAAGCTTAACCAAGATGGTAAAAATTCTTAACAACGAAATTTCAGAGCTAAAGAAGAGGTCAAGTGAAACTTTTACTAGTAGCAAGCCTCCCAAGTCCTTCCCTTTTCAAAGGAATAATAATAATAGTAACAACAACAATCAACCTTCCAAGTCTACCCATAGCTCAAATGCTATGATGAATATAGAAATTATCCGCATGGATAATCATTGTTCTTTCCATAAGGAATATCACTAAGAAAAGACATGCCCACAGTGGAACCACAACATCAATGCTTTGGTCACACACATTGTGGATTCCTTATTAGAAGACGAGCAGGAGAAATAGGCAGAAGAAATAGATGAAATTGCATTGACTGAAGAAAGAAAAGGTATTAGACATGAAATGAATTAATTTCATGGTATTTATAATGCTAACAAGAAAGATGTTGAAGAACCACCACAAAGTGAGGCCCCTCCTCCAAAAAAAATGATTGATATAGTTTAAGGCGTAAAGGGCCCATCTCTGAATATGAATTGATAAGACATAAATTAAAAGAATAGTTGCTAAGTACAATGTCACCACATGTCAATCCTACTCAGAATATATAGAGTAAGTTTGGAAATGCAACTAATTCCAAGAAAACTTCCTCCAGCAATAAAATTAAGTCTACCACTTTAGAAGTGTTAAACGAAGCTACTCCTTCGGAAACTTCAGCACAACTTTCTAGAGGTGAAACAACTGATTATAACATTATTGAAGATTTGAAGAGAGCTCGTACCAATATTTCCATCTATGAGCTCACAAGGATTGCAGACTAGCGTGAATTAATTGTCCAAGCCTTTTCACAACCTTCGCCAGGTGATAAATATTCTTCCTCTCAAAAGGTGCATGGTAAGTCTTCTGGTCCCCTCTAATCTGTAGTGAATGCTATAACATTAGAAGCTAACACTCTCTACTACCTGTTTTTATTAACATTCAAACTTTTCAATTATAATGTCCTGTTGTGGTCACCAACAACCCCCCCTCTTTTTTTTGGTATTAGCAACAACACCGAGCAAATGGGGGACCCTTAGTAAAAAATTCATCAAATTCCCCTTGAATATTTTTGTTTTTCCTTAGAATCTTATCGCAGCAAAGCAAAGGAAACACTTCTTTTTATAAGCGTATCAAACCACGAAGAAGCGATGCTAAACTCATCGCATCGCATTTACCATAAGCGCTCTTAATAGGAGAGGCTTAAGAAATCCCCGACGGCCGATGTGCGACGTCGCATATCGCAGCAGCCGCATAGAGTAAGATGCAATGACTAATATCCGCGATGTGCAATTTGCGATTTGCGATCTCTGATCCACAATCTGCGATCTGCGATGATCCGATATTGCGATACCACAATGCTATAATACAAATCTGCGATCTGCGATCTGCGACGAAACGCGAAATCTTGCTTAGCACAACATTCAAGGGAAAGTTGTCCTTTAATCAGAATTAGGCGCGCGCCTGTAAAAAGAAATTAATGATCGTACGAATGGCTACTTTTCATTTTTTAAAGAGTCAGTTTACTTTGAATGTCATGATTATACACACGCAAGATATGAAGCTTTCATATCAAACTTTATTTTTCATTTACTCTTTTCCTTTACGCAAACTATAAAACAGGAGATAAAATGGAG